>WNWK01039687.1:0-17339 GCA_009830355.1 Cherax destructor
TGCAGTCTGAAGCTGCGCACACTTCTGAATATACTGCAATGTTGATGTTATTCACTAAACGCGCTGGAACAGAGTTCTTATCTTATTTCCCGACGTTAGTGGAGATTAAATGATATAACGGACGCGAACGAGTAATGTCTATGTTGATTTACGTCGCCTCGCGCCGCATGACCACTAGAGTCGTATGACCCGTTCTTGCGGTGGCCAAATTCAATCTGACTGCTCGTGCTGCCTTTTGCAGTCTCGTGCAGCCATGTGGTGCCACGAGGTGCCTCGTGGTACTGTGGTCAGCACAATTTGTGACACACTGTTGTCAGTACATCTGGCTTGAATTAAATTGTTTTTGCAGCCAGACGCGCCTCCTCTGGCCCTTTCCTAAGGGAGGAAAGGGTGAGGGCCCTTAACAAGGGTAGTAAGGGCACATACCCCCCCTCCTTTGGAGAATTTTCTCCACAGGGTCACAATTGGAAGTTTAAGACTCAGATGAGTCACAGGGATGTTAGGAAGTATTTCTTCAGTCATAGAGTTGTCAGGAAGTGGAATAGTCTGGAAAGTCATGTAGTGGAGACAGGTACCATATATTGCTTAAAGAAGAGGTATGATAAGGCTCATAGAGCAGGAAGTGGACCTAGTGGAGACCAGGGAAGAGGCGGGGCCAGGAGCTGTGAATCGACCCCTGCAACCACAATTAGGTGAGTACACACACACACATACACACAAAACACAACACACACACACACACACACACACACACACATAAACTGTAATATGGGATCCATATTTCACTGTTTAAGAAGTCATAAGTGTGGGTTTTCAAGACTCCAAACAACCATTTTGGTCTTTTGTGTATATGATACTATACATTTCTTTGTTTTATGCTTTGTATATTTACAAAGATAAAGAAGATTATTCAATTGGTGTTGTGCTATGATGAGTTTATTGGTGATTTACAAACTGGTAAAATTATTGGCTAGTTTAGTATTGGTGTCACTCGTACTCTTGTGGTACTCTTGGTATAGGTAATACTTTGAAGTGTGATTGCAAACGGAATAAATTACCCGCTACAGTTGTGAGCACTAAGATAGCTCGACAAGCACTTTATGAGTACAGGATTCATATAGATGCTGCGCTCAGGCAATCTGTGCTCAATGGATTCCCAATGTATGTTCAGCACCTGCATCAGGACGATCAGTGAGGGAACCAAGTTAATAATATTAGTAGTGGTAGAAGTAGGTGGCTGTGTTAGTCTTAGCAGAACCGGTGGTAACCAGAAGTAGAACCACTGGTACACAGTTCTGCAAGTGGCAGTGGAGTAACACGAATAGATAAGATAGAAACAGTACCAATAAAGTTGAGGTAGTTGTAGACCTTGCTTTCCATCTACTGCCCTTTCTCCTACAATTTTAATGCCATTTTTCAATATGACATGGTATATTTTTTTCCCTATTTTCATACTGGCAGTGGACGGAAGGAGGGAAGAGAGAATCTTCTGCTTCTATTAATGACTCATACACCTAGATAATACACAGTAGTTTATAATCTAGAGAGTGTCGGCGTGGACGTCCAATTCCTCTGTTATCTGCCTTCCCCATGTTTACTATTGTGTGATGTTACAGGTGTGTGTTATCGTCAAGGTCCGGTGATCCCACGGAGGAGGTCACGATCAATAATGATGGTACTTGATGTTATATGGCAGCATTTCCCGAGAGGGTCACCAGGTGGTGGTGTGAAGCACTGCTAGGTGTCCATCGATAAGTGCTTTTGACAACCAGTAACTACTGCAGCAATAACAATAAGACTGACTCACTGACTGATAGAACTAAGCTGAACTCCATCCCCTTCCTTCCCTTATCAACCAAGCTCATTCCTCAATTTTTGTGAGGGTATATACACAGAGGTTTATATATGTGTATATACACGGATAGGTATATATCTCAGTGTATGTATTACAAAGTGGTTTGTATCTCTCAGTGAATGTACTTAGAGTTTATATTAATCTCAATTTTAAACATTAAAGTTTTCCTGCAGTTGATAGGCTTCAAACCTATAAAAAATCTCAACTTTTGCGATCTCGACACTTTGCAAGTATCGTAAAAACCAAGAGGTAACTTATGAATGCAAAAACTGCATGTAATTATCTAGACACACACACACATACTATATATAATATATATATATATATATATATATATATATATATATATATATATATATATATATATATATATATATATATATATATATATATGGATTTGGAAAAGGTATATGATAGGGTGGATAGGGGGGCAATGTGGTAGATGTTGCAAATGTATGGAATAAGAGGTAGGTTATTGAAAGCAGTGAAAAGTTTTACGAGGATAGTGAGGCTCAGGTTAGAGTATGTAGGCGAGAGGGAGATTATTTCCCAGTAAAAGTAGGCCTTAGACAAGGATGTGTGATGTCACCGTGGTTGTTCAATATATTTATAGATGGGGTTGTAAGAGAAGTGAATGCTAGAGTGTTGGCAAGAGGTGTGGGGTTAATAGATAAATAATCTAACACAAAGTGGGAGTTGTCACAGTTGCTCTTTGCTGATGACACTGTGCTTTTGGGGGATTCTGAAGAGAAGTTGCAGAGGTTGGTGGATGAGTTTGGTAGGGTATGTAAAAGAAGGAAATTAAAAGTGAATATAGCAAAGAGTAAGGTGATGAGGATAACAAAAAAATAGATAACGGAAGATTGGATATCAGATTGGAAGGAGAAAGTATGGAGGAGGTGAATGTATTCAGATATTTGGGAGTGGATGTGTCAGCATATGGGTCTATGAAGGATGAGGTGAATCATAGAATTAACGAGGGGAAAAAGGTGAGTGGTGCACTGAGGAGCTTGTGGAGACAGAGAACTTTATCTATGAAAGAAAAGAGGAGAATGTATGAGAGTATAGTTATACCAACACTCTTGTATGGGTGTGAGACATGGGTTGTGAATGTTTCAACAAGGAGAAGGCTGGAGGCAGTGGAGATGTCATGTCTGAGGGCAATGTGTGGTGTGAATATAATGCAGAGAATCCGTAGTTTGGAGATTAGGAGGAGGTGTGGGATTACCAAAACTATTATCCAGAGGGCTGAGGAGGGGTTATTGAGATGGTTTGGACAGGTAGAGAGGATGGAACAAAATAGAATGACTTCGATAGTGTATAAATCTGTAGTGGAGGGAAGGCGAGGTAGGGATCGGCCTAGAAAAGGTTGGAGGGAAGGGGTAAAGGAGGTTTTGTATACGAGGGGCTTGGACTTCCAGCAAGCGTGCGTGAGCGTGTTAGGAGCAAATGGAGTCAAATGGTTTTTAGAACTTGACGTGCTGTTGGAGTGTAAGCAAGGTAACATTTATGAAGGGATTCAGGGAAACCGGCAGGCCGGACTTGATTCCTGGCGATGGGAAGCACAGTGCCGGCACTCTGAAGGAGGGGTGTTAATGTTGCAGTTTTGTAGCTGTAGTGTAAGCATGGCTCGCCTCTGGCAAGACAGTGATGGAGTGAGTGATGGTGAAAGTTTTTCTTTGTCGGGCCACCCTGCCTTGGTGGGAAACGGCCTGTGTTAATAAAAATAATATATATATATATATATATATATATATATATATATATATATATATATATATATATATATATATTTTTTGTCGTGCCAAATTTAGGTAAAACTTGCGATTTTGGCTTAAATAGCAACGCTCACCTTGCCATATAAGACAAGTGAAAATTTGTGTATGCAATAATTTCGCCAAAATCATTCTGAACATAACGAAAAAATATATTTCATTTTGTTTGTTTATTATTAAATTAATGTTAACGTATCTAAAATATATTTAGTTGGGTTTTGCTAAATTAAATTGCGCTTGTTGTAATAAGGTTAGGTAGGTTTTCAAAGTTTCTCTTGGTACAAAATTATAAATTCTTACATTAACATAAATAAAAAAAATATATCTTTAAACGTATAAGATAAAATTTTAAAAAGGACTTAATTTTAGATGAGTTCTTGCTAATTGACCAGTTTTACCTAATCGGCACGACATATATATATATATATATATATATATATATATATATATATATATATATATATATATATATATATATATATATATATCCCTTATGAGTTTTATAAAATAATAAAATAATAATAAATATAGAACATATATTCTCACTTTTTTGACCTTAATATGTTAAACTATACCTAGTTTGATATCTTTATTATGCACCCCATACCCATCCTGTGGGCGGTAGTCAAAAGATTACAGAGGTACATAATGGGTCCAGGGACTGGACCTCAAAGTTTGATAGCTGAGTAAGTTACAAAGGTAATGAACTCAGATGGATCTGGTCACAATCATGACAAGTTACAAAGGTATTTGCAGATTACAGAGGTATATATAGGGTCCAGAGACTGGGCCCCAAAGTTTTGATAGCTGAACAATGTACAATGGTAATGAATTCACTAGTTACAAGGTAATGAATCATGTAAGTAAATTTACTTACGTCTGTACATGGTTGCAATCATGAACAAATTATAAAGCAATGAGCAATCTATTAGTCTACACCCAGCCACAACTGTAATGAGTTATTAGTGCAAATTTAACCTAGTCATAGCCATCCTTACAGATTTGCGACGACGTTCTCCACAACTTAATTTTTATGAGAATTATGAAAAGCAGTTAATATAGGTGAAGGTTAATTGCAACAAGAGCATATGAGGCATCAGACCAAAAGGGGCGTCAACATGGTAACCTTGGAGGAGTCATTCCTGTAATACTCATGCACTTTGATTGTTTCCATATCTGTGCCACCAGAGGTCAGCGACGCACACCATCTACAACAACAACATTCGATAACCACTAAAAATAAACGCGACGCAAAATGGAATGCGCTTATAAATATTTGTATATCTAAAATATTTGTTGAACGTCGATTGTCTTAAAATAATGTTTTGTAATCTTAATTTCACCATTTATACTGGAATAAAACAACGTTAGGATATGTGTAGTATATTCGATAAAATTTGAAGTTTTACACTTACAGTTTAGGTGGGTCGGGTGATGCCGGTAAGATAGTGGTTCATAACAAGCCTCTATCTTGTGACCGACCGAGATATATCATCATTTTACCTATAAACAATAGAGTTCATACCGATCCGAATTTTGTGATAAAGAATCTAAATCTGCCAGACATTTTGTGATCCGGCGACGTCCGGACATAACCCGACTGCTGCTACAAGTACTATACCTGTGTTCCTGGCTGATACAACAGACTGTATTTGTATATTCAGGAGACACAAACTGAATGCATTGTGGTTGAAATATTGACAGAAAAAAAAACAATATGCTGCTGCAATTTACTGAAGATATTTTTCGATAAACTTGACTGACTACACTGTACATCTTGTGGTTGAAATATTAATAGAAAAATGGTCACTATGTTGTTCTAGTTTACTGAATATATCTTCCGAAAAATTTAACTGAGTTAAGATGTGGGCCTGAATGTGTACAGCAGTTTAATCAAGAGAGCAGTAGTAATGGGTGGCAGCAGTAGTGAGTGCACTAGCCTCCTAGTGAAGGAGGCCCAGACCCCTAATAACAGTACCTGTGCTAGGCTGACCACCTTCTTGGCCACTATTACTGTGGAGCCAGCTATATTCCTTCATTGTCTGGGAACAAGCATAGAGAGCATTTTCTATACCAACCTCGTTATTGATAAAGTATGTCTCACTTATTACAAATATGATACGGCAGTGTGTGAAAACTTAGATTCAGGGAAGTATACTGCTCAACAAGACAGCGTTCAGCGAATGGCAGCCATTTACAATTTGTATAAGTATTGTGTGGAATATGTGCCAGCAATATTTGTTGTTCTTTTTCTTGGAATGTGGAGTGACACTCGTGGGCGTCGCCTGCCCATACTGCTGCCCTTTTGTGGCTCACTCCTCAAGGCACTTTGCCTTACCGCCAACTCCTACTGGTGGTCATGGCCGTTGCCACTTCTCATTATTTCTTATTTACCATACGGTATGACGGGAGGTATGACCGGGGTTTTTTCCGGAGCTTACTCTTACGTGAGTGATGTATCTGTTAACAAATCACGCACAACCCGCTTATCCATTGTTGGAGCAATGATGACAGTGGCTTTGTCTCTTGGTAAGGTTGCTGGGACTTACATTTACAATAAAGGTGGATACGTTGGAGTTTTTGGTTCCCAAGCGATTATATTCACCATCTCCATACTGTACACTGTATTTAGACTGGAAGAACACCCAAGTGAAAGCGGCCCTCAAGCCGTTGAGTCGAGAAAGAATGCAGGAAAGGAGCGCCTGGTGTCGCTTACCAATTTCAAGAAGACTCTGATGGTGGTGTTTAGGCGTCGAGAGGCTGGTGCCAGGGGCTATATCATTGCTTACATAGTCATCATCTGTGCCAACATCTTTGCTTTTGGTATGTTAAACTACAACTGTAATAAAGATTATTGTTGTGCAATATTTTAAGTGTGCAGCTTACACCACAAACACTACTTTGTAACGTATAAAGTTATATTATATTTTTGCGCAATATTAATGTTTCTACCACAGGTGGCGAGATGACGTTCTTCTACATGTACATGAGAAAGAGGTTCGACTGGAACTATTACACCTACAACATGTACTCCGTCATTACAATGCCCGTTACCTTTATTGGCAAGTACTTCCCTAATTTTGCTAGCCAGTATTACATCTATAATAATAATAATAATAATAATATCTTTATTTACTACAAGTACATGTACATGGTATACAGTCCTAGCTGACATCAGTGACATACTACTATATAGAAAGTCCCTTGTTATGCTGAGCATTTCGGGCAGATTAGGTCAGTGTCCCAGGATGCGACTCACACCAGTCGACTAACACCCAGGTACCCATTTTACTGATGGGGAACATAGACAACAGGTGTAAAGAAACACGTCCAATGTTTCTGCCCTGGCTGGGAATCGAACCCAGGCCCTCGCCGTGTGAAGCGAGAGCCTTAGCCTTAGTGTTTAATTTAGCGTATAGCTCTTGCAGTAGACACTATCCACACGGTAATGTAATCTACTATCCTAAGTTTTAATCGCTGCTGACTTCATCTTGCCTCACATCTGATGAGTCTGGCAACCGGTTTTTGTGCCAGCATCAGTAGGTGACAATTTGGTTTCCTTTGTTGGTTAACATATTGCACACTACAAGTTAGTGGAGATCTCCGGAGGCTTCACCACCGGAGTACACACTTAATCGACATCACAGGTTGGTTGCCTCACAAGCTGGGGAAGATGTGTCCATTATTTTCGGTTTATATCAGTTTGAAAAAAATGGAAAAAAATTGATCTGCTAATACATTGCAAAAGTATAATGCAACAGTAACAAAATATCTAGTTAAACTACTGATCAGACAAAAAAAAGCTAATTGCATTTCTGGACACCATAAATATGAATTTTGATTCCACAATGACTAGTCTACTTAAAACAGGTTGAGATATACGGTAAGTAAGTAAGTTTTTTTCAGGTATACACAAATACAGTTACATAGTTATTTTTTTGTGGGATCATAGTGTGGAGACTGGACTAATGCAAAGCTAACGTCAGTAAATTTCCAGCTAACATGAACATTGCATATTTATGGAATGTGATTTTAGACAAACGTATGTTATAGACCAATTAGTCTAATCTCCACTGTGGGAAAAATTGATGGAATCAATAATTCCCGAGGCTATTATTCGACACCACCTTGAAAGATATAAATAAATTGATCAATAAATTTCAGCACGGTTTTACAAAGGGGTGTTTCTGCCTTACGAATTTACTGACTTTTTCAGTAAGGTATTGGAGGAGGTAGATCATGGTAATGAATATGATATTGCGTATATGGACTTCAGTAAGGCCTATGATAGGGTTGACAGAGGCAACCGAGTTTGCATAAATGGGGAAAAATCAGAGTGGGGACACGTCACAAGCGGTGTTCCACAGGAGTATATTGTTATTCACAATATACATAAACATGTGCAACAGTTAGGTATCTTTATTCCGAAACGTTTCGCCTACACAGAAGGATTCTTCAGTTTTATACAGAAGAGGCAGCAGAAGCAGTAAAGAGAATGTAATCAGTCCATCACCCTTGAAGACGTAGTATTGCGGTGGTCAGTCCCTCAACCTGGAGAAAAGTTTTACTCCATAGTCTGGAACAATGTGAAGCTGAAGCAACAGTATAGATTTATATACTTTAACAGTATATAAGTCTCCATACTGTTGCTTCAGCTTCACATTTTTCCAGATTATAGAGCAAAACTCTTCTTGAGGCTGAGGGACTGACCACCTTCAAGGGTGATGGACTGATTACATCGCCTTTATATATCTACTGCTTCTGCTGCCTCCTCTGTATTCGACAATATGTTAGGTAAAAGGACACAAGTGCAACTAATGTGACATTTTATTGTGGCAACGTTTCGCTCTCCAGGAGCTTTATCAAGCCGTTACAAACAATGCATATATACTATGTGTCCATGAATTGTTTGTAACGGCTTGATTAAGCTCCTGGAGAGCGAAACGTTGCCACAATAAAATATCACATTAGTTGCACTTGTGTCCTTTTACCTAACAGTATATAAGCTACTTCTTCGCACATATGCTGTATTCTTTTCAAGATTGATGGACTAATTATGTACATCGACTCCAAGCTGTGGGACTGATTACCTCAAACTCCTTCTGATCTTCACCGTTCTTCTTTGTTTAGGTCTGATGAAGCCAATGCGTAGCGAAACGTTTCTTCAATAAAGATACCCAAGTATTGCACATGTTTAATTCATCAAGACAGGAATAAATAAAGAGGATATAAATAACGTGCTAAAAATATTTAACCAAGACAGGACTCGCAGCAATGGATTAAAGTTGGAAAAATTTAGATTCGGAAAAGATACAGGAAAGCACTGGTTTGGTAATGGAATTTTCGATTGAAGAGAATACCTTGTGTAGCTCTAAAAATAGGTAAGACAGGTATATGAGTGGGTGTTAACTAGACAAGCCTAGCATGGGCCAACAGTCCTTCTGCAGTGCTCTTATGTTCTTACCCCGAAAGTTGTGTATTTACTTTAATCCCTGTTTTAGGGGCTACATTATTCGTGATTAGTGAAGTCCAGTCGACAGGTCTTAAACCGAACAAAAAAAAAATTCAAACAAATATAAGGAAATTTACGACAGGAAACTTCATATTGGTCCCTGTGTTGAGTTACTACGCTGGGGCCAGTGATGCCGCGCTAGGCTTCGCCGGAGGGGTCTCCGGACTCTTCCATAACGTGTTGCTGGCTACTGCCCCTGCCGCCTGGGTCGTCTATTTGGGTAAGTTATATTAATGGTATATTAATGACTGAGCAATATTACAAACAGCGCACTTTTGCTGGTAAATAGCACTGATGTAACATTACGCAATACCACTCCTGTGATTATTCAAATAAAAAAAAAAAACCTCAACAGCGTCGGCAGCGTCAGTATGCTCCACCATGACTATCTTATCATCTCGCGGTGCGCTTTCCAAGCTGGTGACGAGGGAGGAACTGGGGTCAACATTTGCGGTGTTGGCGCTGGGAGAGACCTTCGTGCCCCTGCTGTCAGCACCGTTCTATACCCTCATCTACAACACCACACTTGACATCTTTCCTGGTGCTGTCTTCATAGCAGGGTGCTGCTTCAACATCCTTTACATGTGTATAATTGTGTGAGTCTTTAACAGAATTTTATGAAGGAAGAATTGGTGTTTAATGTCTGTCATAAATTTTATTGATAGAGCTGGATACAATATTTGTAATTTCCTGTGTACACTAAATATTTTTAATAAATCGAAGAGTAACAAAATATTCGTTTGCACCAGAAAAGTCATAGACAACATAAAATATTTGTTATGTATTTCTCGGTATTTAAAATATTTAAATACTTTTCAGTTGGATCCTGACCCGAGAAGTAAGGCAGAACGACTACATAGCTATTGAGTAATTTGCTCAAATTCCTCGCTCTCCTTCAACCAACCTGCTTTAAATTATTGTCCAGAATATAATATCTACAACAGTGTCAGTAAGATCCAAACTAGAAAATTTCTTTATACACTTAAGGAACTCTGAACTCTAATTTTAACACAACAGTGTATATATTTCTTGGGTGAAGCCCATGATACCTATTTTCAGCAACCACGAAGACTTGCTGGAAATTAAAATAATTTTAGCGGAAAAGGATCAATACATTTGATTTTTTCTCATTAATTTTATGAGTTTGAGAAACAAAATATTCGGATTATTAACCTCGAAGTTACTAACCCAGGATAGCTCAAAAATAACTTTACTTATTTTCATTGGGGTCCTTAGAGCCTCCCTGAAGATATCACCCACAATAATATACTAACTCGTGGATATATATTTTTTCTGCCAGGCAGGTGTTAGAAAACTTGCCCATAGTCTCGAGATTTAGGATAACTTAGTAACAATGAAGTGATTTGCCACTTCTCATACGGTTTATATTTTTTTCTCCGTGCCACTGATTAGCTAGTTTATTAAGCACCTGTAACTAATGTGATCGGTAGATTATAATGTACCTACAGCTCATTCTATGAGAGGCAACGCAAAATAAAAATACTACAGAGGTTAAAATGGGTGTTGGTCACTTTAGTGACCTTTATTAGGTGACTGTTAGATTGAGAGTTTTAAATTAAGTCTCTAGACTACAAGTGTGTCATTAATTACCCTAGTGCAGTCTATACACCTTAAATCAAACTGTACCTATTTATTTTATCAATATAATATCTAATGACTCATTAATAATTTTAATATACGTCGTATATATATATATATATATATATATATATATATATATATATATATATATATATATACATACATGAAAGTGTTTATTATAATAAGGATACTCCATAAGTCATTTCTTTATATGTTATTTAATTCTAATTTGTAAGTGTATTTTTTAAGTTATTTTGAATATTGTTGGTGCTGTTACTATAAGAATGAAAAATTTATAAGAGCCACAAAAGCTTTTCCAATTAGAACAAATAAACTTTCGGTATTTAAATGATTTATTTTCTACAAATGAAAAAATATTTATTGTAAAATAATAGAAATCAGCACATTGTTATTGCTCAGTTATTAAATAAATATATATAATATATTAAATGCCAATCATTTATGTGCATACAATTGAAAGTTGTTAGTGGGAAGTTATATATTTTTCACGTGTTTCATCTATGTTATTAGGTATCCTTGAAAAGGACCTTCAGTGGTTGCCCAATTTTTTTCCCCTCCAACTTTAATTTCGCACATAACTCGAGAACCTCTCATCCAATCGGCTTCAAATTTTGTATGCTAGCGCACTCAGCTCACACACTGAGGTCCGGAGTTCGAATCTCCGGTATGGCTGGAAAACATCAGGGACATGTTTCCATAAGGCACCTGCTGTCCATGTTCACCCATCAGTATAAAATGGGTACCTGGGTGTTAGTCGACTGGTGTGGGTCGCATCCTGGGACAAAACTGACCTAATATGGCAGAAATGCTCAGCATAACAAGGGGTTTTCTATATGTTAGTATGTCATTGATGTCAGCTAGGCCTGTATACCTTGTACATGTACTTGTAGTAAATAAAGATATTACTATTATTATTATTATTATTCTGGAATTTTTCGGGTAACTTCCAAAACCATCATTGGCGAAACTTCTAAAGTTCAAAAAAGTGAAATTCAAGTGTGTAGGTACAGATTTGACTATTTTGTGTAAAAAATGTGTGAAATTTTCATTTCTGTTTAATCACATTAAAAATATTTGAGTCTTACTCTTGTGAATGGCTTCACACCTTTCCCAAATTAATATGTATTAATTTATCTTTAAAATGAGGCTTCAGTACAGGCATAGTTCTGTTCATTTAACTAGAAATGGATAATTGAAAGTATTAAATTTCACACATATACTGTATTTGCAAACCGTGTACACCAGAATCACTATTTCTAGATTTTTGTAATGTCTGATGCATCTTATAAACAGGATAGCACTCATTCAATTTTAGTTTGTGCGTGGGCAAATTCATCAGTGCAATCATTTTTTAGAAAACTCTAATCATTGGAATTTTAACCATTTTGGACTTTCTTATAAAGCACAAAACAATTTTTTTAGGGATTGTTGAGAATTTTAAATCTAATGCGAAGGCAAAAAGAAAACTTAAGAAATATTTTAAACTCACATTTTTAAAGTGTGTAAATTTCTAGATTTTCAATTATTACTTGAGAAGATCTTACCTGGGTGGCTTCTAATTTAACCCCTGGTCAACTATTGATAGTTGAAGGTTCGTGGAGCAACTGATAAGTACAGTTGCCCTCTGATCAATTTTATGTCGACCTTTCCTGACGCTGGTCTCCACCAGATAACCTGAAAAAGCTTCTTCTGATTGGCTTCAAAATTTTAAAACTGGTGTATCGTACTTAGAAAAAACTTGACATTGTTTATGGAGTAAGTGCCATTTTTAATCTAGAAATTATACTGTAATATTTTGTAATATGCTTCATGAAAAGCATCCCTTGATCCAAGGAACTGTGCTAGTCTTCCTACTTCCTTGGATCAAATCTAAATGCCGCCCATTCTGCAGGAGCTATATGACTTATGGGTTTAGCGTTTTCCCTGATTAAGCTAAAACAATCTTTAATGTCCGATGTATTAAATGGATCAATAATTTCTTGGCTTTAGGCTGTCTAGGTGCAAATTTTGTTGGATTCTGTGCAGTAACTGGAGAATGCATCTTCCGGTCAGCTGTAAACTTTTAGTGGTGATTTTAGGTTGTGTAAGTTTTAATTTGCCAGTTTCATTAATCAAATTGTTTTATGTTAAATATCTGAAGAACGTCTCTTTTGATCAGAAATATGTTGTTTGATTTTATTGGGTTATCCTAGGGGAAATATACATAATGTTGTATGTGCCTATAACATCTGTGTGCTCTCAAGAGTTGTGAAAAAATGTACCAAAAGATTAGATAAAATTTAATTACTACCTTCTTACTTTTACTTATTTAAAATTTGGTCAATCTTAGTTAGAGGAAAGGTTGAATTGATTTTGACTTGTATAGGTCCCAGCTTGTTTGCTTTATTATGAAATAAATTTGGGAAATTAAAATAATGTTTTTCATGTTATAATTCCTGAATGTCGCATCTGATTAGCTTCAGCCCTTCAACGCTGATAACGTGATAATGCATTAAGCGGCTTCATGCTTAATGCGCTGGTGAGTTTTAGGACATTGATCTCTCTGAGATAACAAGAGAATACCTCTTCAGTTGAGTTTCAAAGGTGGTGTTTCTTAGTGGAAGGTTTGAATTAGATTTGGGCTCTGTATGTTCTAATTTGCCATTTTTTGTAGAAACTGGAATACCGGTTCCATATGATGACTTGTCAATGCCTCTTCTGACTTGCTTTAAATCAGCAGAGCTAATATCTAACTGCATTACAAACGTATGCTGCACTCTGCGCTATTCCAATCGCGTGTATTGAGGCACAGGGCACTGAGGCTCTGCAATACTGGGGTACCTTTTTTGACGCCCGGAAAGGCCTCTTGACTCGTGAAAATGGAAATATTCTACTTTCCCTTTTGTAGATATGTAGATATAAATACAAATGTACACCAGTGAACCCTTTTGGGGACTAGTTCCTAGGCTTTTTGTATATCCACATGCTCTTGCGCCTTCAAGAGGGAGCTGGACAGATACCTAAAGTCAGTGCCAGATCAGCCGGGCTGTGGTTCGTACGTTGGACTACGTGCAGCCAGCAGTAACAGCCTCTTTGATCAGGCCCTGATCCACCGGGAGGCCTGGTCGTAGACCGGGCCGCGGGGACGTTGATCCCCGGAATGCCCTCCAGGTAGACTCCAGGTAGACCGTCCACAGGATGGATATGGGGTGCACAATAAACTAGCCACTTCGGTGGCAAAATCTTATCTAATCTAATCCTCTCATCAAATTTATATGCCACTCATTCCCTAGGTACTGTATAGCCCTCATGAGTTTAGCGTTTCCCATGAATATTATAATAATTATAATCCGCTGAGCAGGTCACCAATGATGTCCGCATCAAGATAAATTTTTCCTGATGAAGAAATTTAACGTCACAGCTGCAGTGTCGAGAGATACATAACAGCGTATGTGCAGTCGGAGACTGCAGCTTCAAGGCGACTGTCCACATAGTAACGAACCAGTAAATACGCAGAATCCCTAAAATATGAATATAATAATATAATATAATGTCTTTATTTCTACAAGTACATGTACAAGGTATACAGACTTAGCTGACATCAATGACACACTACTATATAGAAAGCCCCTTGTTATACAGAACATTTCGGGCAAATTAGGTCAGTTTTGTCCCCAGAATGCGACCCACACCAGTCGACTAACATCCAAGTACCCATTTTTGCTGATGTGTGAAGATAGACAACCGGTGTAAGAAAACGCACTCGCCGGGAATCAAACCCGGACACTCGTCGTGTGAAGCGAGAGCTTTAGGCATCAGGCCACGGGGTACTACACCTCTAAGTGTTCTCTTGTAAAACTGGTATGCAGATACAGTTGTGAAGACTAGCTGCAGCATATTCGGGACGAGCGTGGATAAGCCATCGTGGGCGCTTCAAGAACATAGGAAAGACTCATCAGCCCGGTTTCATTTGAGCCCCGTGAGGTTGGGAATATATCCGGATTGGACCCAGATGAGCACAAGAAGTCAAGTTGCGGCCTTCCCATGAATCACTGGCTCCAAACTGTGAATGCAGTCATCCATTCCACGCCAGGGTTTGTGCGGTCCCAGAAATGGGTCATCAAGACCCAGCAAGACAGAGTTATAAATAAGTAAGTTTATTCAGGTACAGGTACACATAAATACAGTTACATAAATTATCATACATAGCAGCATATGTGTAGATTACATAGGATAACCCAAAAAAGCCAGACAAAGTGACTTATTTCCATTGGGGTCGAATATAACAACAACGGGACGAACATTTGTGCATGCATTGTTTCTATGACTTCTTGCCGATCTAAGCTTCTACCAAAATTTAATATTTGTTAGTTTAGGTATAAATTAACTTGTACTTAGTTAACTGGAAATACTAAAACAACACAAACAGAAGGCTTTATTCTGTTAGTACAGGGTCTTAGAGCGTTGGCATCCCCACGCATGTTGTTTATGTTGAATGATGAGAGCAGGATGGTCAGTGATCTGAGGCATGGAATAAGGTGTGAGGCGGCCCTGTAAGGGCGTCTCAAGCAAGTCTAATGTAAGCGAGTGTTTGGGAGTAACACTACCAGGTGAAGAGAAAGTAATAAGACTGAATCGATGTTTCCACTTTCAATCAACGACGAGAAGTTTTGAGTCCCATAACCGTAGATGTTTCCGAGAATCATCCTCTATCACACAGCTTGATGGTTTTCCTGTTATATTCTGTCATGCAGGACGTTTTCTATCATACTCCATCACACAGGATGGTTTCCCCCTATCATACACCATCATGTAGAATGGCTTTTCCTGTTAAATTGTCATATAGGGTGATTTTCCTCTCATACTCCATCACAAAGAATTATTTCCATGTCACACTCTATCAGACACCCGTACGTCAACCTGTCATCCATCCTTAGATTCAAACGACTTAATGATTCTGTATTTTGTTTTTTGTTTTCTACATAAAGTCGCTGAATATACCTTACCTACCATCATACCGTTTTCAATTATCTTCATTACATATTTTTTCGGTATGTTAATACTAAACACTGATACAAAACATCATACTACACACTGATACAACTGCAGCGGCATCACGATACACTAATACAGTCCAGTTATAGTTTCCATCGTGGGGCGCCACAAGGATCTGTACTTGCCCCAACAATGTTTTCAGAAGGGACGCAAAACTATATGATTTTGCATATGCAAAAATAAATCTTGTACATAATAAATATTAAAGATGATTGGAAATTTTTGCGAGGTGATTTGGGTAACCTGAGCAGAGTAACTATCACCTGCCACTGTCACCTGCTACCGTCATCTGCCACTGTCATCTGCCACTGTCACCTGCCACTGTCATCTGCTACCGTCACCTGCTACCGTCATCTGCCACTGTCATCTGCCACTGTCACCTGCCACTGTCATCTGCTACCGTCACCTGCTACCGTCATCTGCCACTGTCATCTGCCACTGTCACCTGCCACTGTCATCTGCTACCGTCACCTGCTACCGTCATCTGCCACTGTCATCTGCCACTGTCACCTGCTACTTCTCATCACACTCGCTGATCATAGTTGTGGTAACTCTTAGTTCCTAATCTCTGAGGATCACTTCAGATAATCAGGCGAAACCAGTGACATATTAGATACTATATATACTTGATAAGAACGCTTTTTGGACAAGGTACCCATATTATTAATTGAAAAAATTATAGACTAAATTTAACACTCCATTTGCTGCTATTATTCTTATTCTAATTCTTCTTCTTCTTATTATTATTATTATTACTAATGTTATTATTAAGTGGGGGAGAGGGGCAGGCTTCGAGTGCTTCAGATTTTTCAACTTTATTGCCAAGAATCGACAAAGTACGCCTATTCAGCTCTCTACATCCTGAAGAAATATTTTTTCATTGTCTCCTTCAGAATAAAAAAAGACATTAATGTTCATAATAAAAATAATGACAAAGAATAAAATCAAAGAAATTGCCTTGCGGTTTAGTTTTTTATGTAATTAAAATTGTCAACTGACTCGAGTCTAGAGTGAATGATGACTCAGTGGCTGATAGCCACTAGTGTACTGTTGCTGGGTATCAGTAAGCAACACTGGTGTACTGTTGCTGGGTATCAGTAAGCAACACTGGTGTACTGTTGCTGGGTATCAGTAAGCAACACTGGTGTACTGTTGCTGGGTATCAGTAAGCAACACTGGTGTACTGTTGCTGGGTATCAGTAAGCAACACTGGTGTACTGTTGCTGGGTATCAGTAAGCAACACTGGTGTACTGTTGCTGGGTATCAGTAAGCAACACTGGTGTATTGTTGCTGGGTATCAGTAAGCAATACTAGTGTACTGTTGCTGGGTATCAGTAAGCAACACTGGTGTACTGTTGCTGGGTATCAGTAAGCAACACTAGTGTACTGTTGCTGGGTATCAGTAAGCAACACTGGTGTACTGTTGCTGGGTATCAGTAAGCAACACTGGTGTACTGTTGCTGGGTATCAGTAAGCAACACTGGTGTATTGTTGCTGGGTATCAGTAAACAATACTAGTGTACTGTTGCTGGGTATCAG
>WNWK01039688.1:0-17338 GCA_009830355.1 Cherax destructor
TTGTAAGACTAAACATAAAATGAATAGGGAAATGTTAGTTTAGTGCCAGGAATGCCAGCTTTTTATTCTGCACCCTTTTTGAAATTGGAATATTTTGAACTTTGATTAAATTTGGGGAAAATTAAATTTCCAATCACTTTATTTTGGGTTGAGACAGTTGAGGGGCGATTTCTTGTCTCAATCAAGAATGGGGAAAATGAGTGAAATAAAAATTGGTCGACGGGAATAATGTAATTGCCCAAAAAAGGGAGTAAAGTCGGAAAATCGCTGATGAAAAACCCTGAAATCAAAATTGGAAATTTTCGAAATTTTCAATCAAATTTTTTGTATTTTGTTTTATTACCTTCAAAAAAGATATTACCATTTAAAGAAAAATTTTTTTTTTTAAATTGGAACTAAAACCTTCCAAAATGGCCTTGGCCCGAAAATTTAAAAAACTCATAACAAAAAAATTGGGGGGGTTTTTTTTGGAGGCTGGAATGGATTAATCATTTCAAATTTAGTAGGAAAATTTTTTGAAACAGCAAATTGAGTAAAGGGGCACAAGGAATTAAACTCCAAGTCAAGGTACCACTGTACGGTGCTATAGATTTAATTGACTGGGGGGGGGTCCTTTTTGTAGCATTTGCCTAGAATAAGAGTGAAAAAGAAGATGTTGGGGCGGGGAAAATTCTCTTAGATAAGTACAAGAAATTGCCCCCATTCATGATAATGGGGACAATTTATATGGCAAAATATGTATGCAAAAAATGAGGTATCTTTCTGAACGGGTGATATTTACCAACCTGTTGAGGGGGTTGCTAGTTGTCTTTGATTTAAAATAATAGATGAAAGAGGTACGGTTTATGGGGTAAACAAAAAGATTACAGAATGGGGGGTGAATGCAAAAATTGCCGGATCCCCAAAATATGTTCAAAAACCGTTATCATTTAGTAAAAAAAGCAATGGAACTGGGAAAAGTTCTTTCCCATAACTCCGTATCCAACCCTTTGGGTCCTGGGCTCTAGGTTCCAACCTCATCTCTTACTTTTCCTACTTCATCTTCCCACTCACCGTTTCAACTTCTATGCACTCCTAACTAAATGACACCACAATTTATTCTCCAAAGTCTGCATTTTATTTTTTCCAATCTCCTTAAACCCCCCAAACCACATGACTTTCCCCAAATGTTATTTTTTCCCCTATCTTTTGAGATGCATCTGATATGTTGGGGTTCATCAACCCCCAAGTACAATTGCCCCTGCTGTCTTCCGGAAATGTCTTCTGCTAAGATATTTCTACCCCATCTTTGGCATTTCCATTGTCTTCCCCCTTTTCCCAAAAACTGCATCTTCTACCCTGCTGCCATGCCTTCCTTTTTCTTTTCTGAAACAAAGCCATTCTGTGTTGATAGAAAAGACAACACCAAAAGGACACTGGTCCACCCACCACTTCACATTCTCACCTTCCGTGCCCTTCTCACCCCCTTTTCTTCACACCGCCTGCCACTTCAAGGGGGTCTTGGTGCAGTGAAGAGGCTCTCTGGTCTAAGGAATTAGACCTTTGGTCCCCTTCCCAGACCGAACCTAATTACCCCAATCCCTCCTTCCCTATCCCATCCTCCCCATCCCCCTTTCCTTTTCCCTCATCCTCTCCCCATCCCTCCCCTATCCCCTTCGTGTTTTCAGCCTTTGGCTTTTCCCAAGGCACTTTTATTTCCTAGGTAGGGGAAATGGTACCGTGGTCCATCCCATTTTTGTTGAGGTCTGTGGTGGTGGTGTATTTGGTGGAATCTGATCACCTGGGGATGTCCCACTCCCCCTTCAGTATCCCGGGGGTGGCTTTGGGTGTCTTTCTGGATGGGTGTATCTCTGGAAGCTGCCCTTTTGGATACTAGGGGTGGTGGCCAAAGGAGATATGCTTTTTTGGCGGGTTCAGCCACTCTCTTTTGTCCACGGAGGTGGTTGGTAGATGTGAGGTTGCTATCCCAGATTGCTGGTTTAATGGCATAAAGGGTAGGGGTTTGGCACTGGTTTCATGCCACATCTGCCACTTGGGATACTGGGGTCCTCTTCGGGCGGAGGGGATTTCAGCCCTTTCATTCCTCCTAGGAGTCCCAAGTCCATGAAACAACTTTCCCTGGGCCCCTTTCTGCTACCACATCTTGTTTCGACCCTACCTCATTATTTGATCACTCTTTTGGGCATTTCTAATGCCCCGCCTCCTGTTGGTCCGCTTTCCCCCCACTCCAGGCACTGGGGTTCCGCCCACTCCTTTGATACATCTGACTTCCACACTTCTTTGACTACACTTCCGGCTTCTCCTCTTGATGTGGCGATTTTTTTGGGTCGGCCACCCATCCCACATTGGACTAACTCCAGTCCCACACCTAAACGCCCAAGACTATTACCTGATGATACTCCTTCGCTTCCTTCTCATTCTGCCCAGAAAAGACCAATGCACTTACATGCTGTGTTTCAAAATACACAATGGACAATTTTTTACTCAGCAACTGACTTCTGACTATCTTTCCGATTATAGTATTAGCAAGGCGCTCCTACGCCATGTTGGTGAGATATATCCTTTCATACATTCAAGAGCGATGCATGATCATCCCGTACAGAATGCTAGCCTAGCTCGCAATCTCTCCTTACAACCATAGATGATATTCCTCTAACTATTGAAACATCATTCTCTCAATTCTTGTAGTGGTACTGTCATTTTGCCTCATACCATTGTCCAACAGAATTTCCAGACATGTGGTGATGACATTCTGGAACAGCTTCAGCTCCAAGACCTCCCAATCCTTAAAGTAGACACTTATGTCCTCCCTGCAATGTAGCTCACTTAACTTTAGACTACCGTGAGCTTCTGTCCTTGGTTTATATTGTGGGACACTATTTACAAGTTCAAACGGTGATCTCTACACAACAATGTAGAAATTGCTAGTGTTTTGGTCATCCAGCAAAATATTGCAGGTCCATGCCCAGTCTGTGGTGCCGACGACCATTCCAATATGTCTTGTAGTCTACCTCCCTCTTGCCTTAATTGTCATGAGGCTCGCCCATCTTACTCACGCCATTGTCAAGTTTACTTAAATGAGCGAGAAATCCGTTCTCAAAGAGGCAGAAGGCTTTCCTTATGCAATGGCAGTTTCATCTATGCTTCCAGGGGAGACTTTCCTGTGTTTCTTATTCTAGAGTTACTAAACGACCCCCCACCTCTGGGGTCCCAACTTTCACAGCCTCCTCTGTGGTCACCCCTTTCACAGTCACCCCTGTCTCTAATTCTTTTTTTTTTTTTTTTGCTGTCCTGGACTCAGAGGTCCCTACCTCGACACCTCATTCTGTTCTCACCTCTTCCTCTTCTCATTCACAGTTTCTGTGTGTACAAGACTTGTACAACAACTCCCCATCTTCCCTCTACTTTTCCGAAGTCCAAAAATCCCCATTGTTAAAAATCTTCTACATTTTTGCTTTCCAGTCTCTGTAGTTCTTCACCTCTAACTTGGTATGTTACGAGTGTGGAGGTTCATCCTCCTCCTTGTACAGAACCTTCATCCCCTGTCCCCTCCCAAGTTTCTTCCTCTGCCCCTCCCAGGTCGCTTCCTCTCCTGTCCCTTCCGCTGCTTCTCCAGTTCCCCTACCCTTTTGTCACCCCTACTTTGGTACATTCTATCGTCGCCCTGATCTTTACTCACCCTCCTCCTTCCATCTCCAATATCGTCCCACATACAACGTCCTTGTCCTCTGAAATACTTGAAGCTATCTCCGAATATATTGAGACTAGACCATTGATGGACACTGATCCACCTCTTGTTCCTCCTCTTCACTCTTCTCCGTCTGCACAGCTCCTTTCTTCCATGTTCGGGTTAATAATATGGTTTCCCCGGACTTTGTCCAAGCTGAATGTGTCCCCAGGGATGTGTTCTGAGCACAACACTTTTCCTCCTTGCTATAAATGATCTGGTATCTATTCTTCCATCTAATATTTGGTCATCACTCTATGTTGATGACTTTGCCATAGCTTGTGCAGGCACTGACTGTCACCTCACTGCAGTTTCTCTCCAGCATGCGGTCAACCATGTTTCTAATTGGGTCACTAATGGGTTTAAATTTTCTAGTATTAAAACTCACCAAATTACTTTCACTAAACGTTGTCATCTTTGATCATCCATTGTACCTATATGGCTCGCGTATCCCAGAACTTGATACGGTCAGGTTTCTTGGCCTTCTGTTTGACCATCGATTATCCTGGAAGCCTCACATTACCTTTCTGAAGGCAACTTGTCATAGCCAGCTGAACCTCCTTAAAACCCTCACTTCTTTTTCATGGAGGGCTGATCGTAGAACTCTCCTTTGACTACATTCAGCCCTAATTTTATCAAAATTCGATTATGGCAACCAGTTATATTCAGCGGCTTCTCCTGCAACTCTTTCTAGCCTTAATCCCATCCATCACCAGGGATTACGTTTATGCCTCGCCAAGGCATAAACGTAAGCACCAAGGCAGCCTTGGTGCTTTTCGCTCTTCACCAGTTGAGAGCCTCTATGCAGAGGCGAATATTCCATCCTTGACCGATCACTGTAATGCTCATTGCCTTCGCTATTATGTTCGTTCTCATGACCTCCGTAATCCTTCCATATATAGGATAGTCACTGATGTTAGTAGACATTCTTTATTTGTTCATCACCCCTGTTTACAACGTCCTTTTCTCTTCGCCTACATTTGTTCTTGTCTTCTCTTCAGTTACCACCTTTCTATGTTCATGTAGCATCTCACTTTTCCCTACCCCCTTGGGAAGTTCCAATGGTTCATGTCTGTTCTTTCTCACTACCATGCGCGAAAGCCCAAATGCCTACGGTTCTCGCTCTTTTTCTTAACCACTTCCAATCTCATTCTCATGCCATCGCAATATATACTGATGGTTCCAAGTCTTCTGACAGCATCGGATTTGCAGCAGTGTTTCCAGACAGTGTCATGCAAGGGCATTTATTATTCTCGGCTAGCATTTTTACAGCTGAATTGTATGCCATTCTTTTAGCACTTATCCGTATTGCATCTATGCCTGTGTTACTGTTTGTGGTTACAGAATCCCCTGGTTCTTCATATCCAACTTTGGTTGTGCCGTATCTCTAACAAGCACAAAGATATTGTTTTTTGTTGGGGTCCTGGTCATGTTGATGTAAATGGCAATGAACAGGCAGACACTGTTGCACAGTCAGCAGTACATGACCTCCCAGTTTCATATAGAGGTGTTCCATTTACAGACTATTTTGCTGTAATTGCTACCCACCTTCGCACCCGTTGGCAACAACATTGGTCTGATCTGCTAAATAACAAACTTCATCCTATTAAACCAAGTATGTATAGGTTTCTGGCCTTCTTGTCACCAATGTCGAGGTTGGGAATAAACTTACTTACTTACTTAGACTACACTCTCCCATCTTCGCATCGGCCACACTCGTCTTACTCACGGGTATCTCATGGAGAGGTTCCCTGTCCCTCTCTGTGAGCATTGTCAGGTTCCAGTATCTGTTCGCCATATTCTGTTGGACTGTCCACTCTATCAACAAGCACGCAGAATTTACCTCCAACGTCGTCTTCGCTTTGCTGCCCTTTCTTTACCTTCCCTTCTTGCTGATGGACCCTCCTTTAATCTTGACTCTCTCATTGACTTTTTGACAGTAACTGACGTACTACACAAACTCTGAAGATGATGCCTCTAGCACTCCTCACAGGCCTTTCTACCTCAGTCTCTAGCTACCTTATAACCCTGCACTATCCACTGTCCTGCTGCACTACATGGCCTTATAATAATCACTTTCCCTACTGCTACCCAATACCCCTGAACCCTTCCCTGCCCTGCTGCGCTGTATGACCCTTGTAAGTTTAGTGCTTCTTTATTATAAGAACATAAGAAAGAATGAACACTGAAGCAGGCCTACTGGCCCATGCGAGGCAGATCCAAGTCTCCAATCGGCTTAAGCCAATGCCCCGACACAGCCAGGTCAGGTTACATTCACTTAAGGAAGGAGCACGGCATTTGACCTAGTAGCACAAGCTAGTCAGGACCAACTCGCACCCACCCGCACCCACTCATATATTTATCTAGCCGACCACCTGGATTTAACCCTCTCCAGGTAGTCAGGTCACTTCCAGTTAAGGAATTAGTACGGCATCTGACCTAGTAGCACAAGCTAGTCAGGTCCAACTCTCACCCACCCACACCCACTCATGTATTTATCTAACCTATTTTTAAAACTACACAACGTCTTAGCCCCTATGACGGTACTCGGGAGTTTGTTCCACTCATCCACTCATCCAAATCAGTGCTTTCCTATATCCTTCCTGAATCTGAACTTTTCCAACTTGAAACCATTGCTGCGAGTTCTGTCATGGCTGGATATTTTCAGCACACTATTTACATCCCATTTATTTATTCCTGTTTTCCATTTATACCCCTCAATCATATCCCCCCTAATTCTACGCCTTTCTAGAGAGTGCAGATTCAGGGCACTCAGTCTATCCTCATAGGGAAGATTTCTGATACATGGGATCAACTTTGTCATCCTCCTCTACGTTTTCCAGTGCATTTATATCCATTCTGTAATAAGGTGACCAGAACTGTGCAGCATAATCTAAATGAGGCCTAACCAAAGATATATAGAGTTGAAGAACAACCTGAGGACTTCTATTATTTATACTTCTTGATATGAAGCCAAGGATTCTGTTAGCTTTATTGCGAACACTTATGCACTGTTGTTTTGGTTTCAGATTACTACTAACCAGAACTCCTAAATCCTTCTCGCAATCACAAGTATTAAGATCTACATTATTCAGTTTATATATGGCATGGTTATTGTCCTGCCCAACATTTAGAACTCTGCATTTGTCTACATTAAACTGCATCTGCCACTTCTCCGACCACTGCATCAGTCTATTCAAATTATCCTGGAGTGCTCTAATGTCCTCATTAGAATGAATTGGACGGCCTATTTTGGTATCATTAGCAAATTTGCTTATGTTGCTATTTATTCCCTCATCTATGTCGTTTATGTAAATTTTAAACAACAGGGGACCCAAAACTGACCCATGTGGAACACTGCTTGAGACGTGCCCCCATTCTGATTTCTCTCTATTTATGCAAACTCTCTGCCGCCTATTTGTCAACCATGCCTCTACCCAGGAAAAAATTTCTCCTATTCTGTGTGCCTTAATTCCTAAGTAGCCTCTGATGTGGAACTTTATCGAAAGCCTTACTGAAGTCCATATACACAATATCATATTCATTACCATGATCTACCTCCTCAAACACCTTAGTGAAAAATTTAGTAAATTCGTAAGACAGGAACGCCCCTTAGTAAAACCGTGTTGAGATTCATTAATCAATTTATGCTTTTCAAGATGGCTACGAATTGTCTCGGCAATTATTGAATCCATAAATTTACCAACTATGGAGATAAGGCTTATTGGTTTATAGTTCGAAGCTAAGGACCTGTCACCTGCCTTGTAAATAGGTATTACATTTGCCCTTTTCCATTTGTCTGGCACTATGCCAGTTTGTAGTGATATATTGAAAAGATTTGCCAAAGGTTTGCAAGTTCCTCTTTACATTCCTTTAAAACTCTTGCAAACAGTTCATCAGGGCCTGGGGATTTGTTAGGTTTTAATTTCTCTATTTGTCTGAGGACCATGTCACTAGTTACCCCAATCGAGCATAGTCTATTATCTGCCTGTTCTACCTAATTTATTATTTCTGGAATTCCGCTAGTATCTTCCTGAGTAAAAACTGAGAGGAAGTAAGTATTGAAAATTTCACACATATCCTTATCACTATCCGTGATCTGTCCTGAGTTACTCTTAAGTGGGCCTATCTTGTCCCTAATCTTACTTCTATATACCTGAAAGAACCCTTTTGGGTTAGTCTTCGAATCCCTTGCGACCTTAGCCTCATAATCCCTTTTTTCTTTTCTTATTCCTTTTTTTTATTTCTCTCTCTAATTGAAAATATTGATTTCTTATCTGTTCATCCCCTCTTTTGATACGCCTATATATGCCTCTCTTTTGACCAATGAGATGTTTTAATCTATTGCTCATCCATTTAGGATAATTTTTGTTAGATCTAATTTCCCTACTCGGAACAAAAGTTGTCTGGGCAGCTAGAACTACGCTCTGGAAAACGTCATATTGGCAACCAAAACCACCTACATGACCCATAGTCAGGTCATCCCAATTTAGCCCACCTAGGTAATTTCTCAGCCCCATGAAGTCGGCTAAGTGAAAGTCAGGAACAGGGACTTGATTGCAGTTACCTGGGTAATTCCATGATATATTGAAACTAAGTGATTTGTGATCGCTTTCCCCAAGCTCTTCATTAACCTCAAGATTATTAATTAGTGATTCTTTGTTAGCAAGAACCAAATCAAGCAAGTTGCTACCTCTAGTTGGTTCTGTCACAAACTGTTTTAAAAAAAAATCCTGAACCATATCAAGAAAGTCACTAGACTCAAGATTACCTGTCACATTGTTCCAATCAATTTGTCTAAAGTTAAAATCTCCCCTTAACACAACATTTTCATATCTAGACGCCTTATGAATTTCGTCCCATAGCAGCTTACTGCGCTCCCTATCCAGGCTATGGGGCCTGTAAATCACACCCAAAATTAATTTTTCACGACCATCGAGAAACTGTAGTTGTTTAGTTTGATATCTTTATTATGCACCCCATACCCATCCTGTGGGCGGTAGTTAAAAGATTACAGAGGTACATAATGGGTCCAGGGACTGGACCTCAGAGAAATGTAGAAGGTAAGGTTTACCCATGATAGCTGAGCAAGTTACAAAGGTTATGAACTCACAAGTTACAAAGGTAATGAACTCACAAGCTACAAAGGTAATGAACTCACAAGCTACAAAGGTAATGAACTCACAAGTTACAAAGGTAATGAACTCACAAGCTACAAAGGAAACGAACTCACAAGTTACAAAGGTAATGAACTCACAAACTATAAAGGTAATGAACTCACAAGTTACAAAGGTAATGAAACATGTAAGTAAATTTACTTACTTACATTTATACATGGTTACAATCATGAACAAATTATAAAGTAATGAACAATTCACTAGTCTACACCCGGTCACAACTGTAATGAGTTCTTGGTGCAAATTTTAATTGTTGGGTCACACACACACACACACACACAAAGGGATTGGGTACATAGGCAGTACATAAGGACACTAGGTTACAAAAGGACTCACGTGGGTGGGTACACAGCTCTGGGGGGATAGGATCCCCCCACCACCATTCCTCTGCCTCTATCGCTTCCCCTTACTCATCCCCCTCTCCCTCTTACCGTCCACCCCCCCATTCTTCCCTCCCAGGCCTATCCACTCTTCCAACCACCCACATTCTCTATCTAGCAACACTTTCTCCTCTCTCTACATCTCTCTCTACTCTCTCTCTACTCTCGCCTCTACTCTCTCTCTCTCTCGCTTTTTCCTCTCTCCCTTTTCTCTTCCTCTACCTTCCTCCCCCACTCCATCCCCTATTCTTCCCTTTTCCTTCCTTCCACTCCACTTCCGTCTAGCCCCTTCCCACTCCCCACCACTCCATCACTCTCCCCTGCCCCTACCTCACACTACTTTCTCTCGCTTTTTCCTCTCTCCCTCTCCTCCTCCACTCCCTCCCTTTCCCCCATTCTTCCCTCTATTACTTCCTCCCTCCCACTCCTCACCCCTCCACCACTCTCCCATGCCCCCTGCCTCACTCTCCCCTTACACTCTCCCCCCTCTCCTACACTCTCACACTCACACACACTCTCTCACATTCTCACTCACACACACCCTCTCACATTCTCACTCACACACACCCTCTCACATTCATTCTTTCCCTCTCACACATATGGTGCCCCGTGGCCTGATTGCTAAAGCTCTCGCTTCACACGGCGAGGGTCTGCGTTCGATTCCCAGCTCAGGTAGAAACATTGGGCGTGTTTCTTTACACCGGTTGTCTATGTTCACCCATCAATAAAATGGGTACCTGGGAGTTAGTCGACTGGTGTGGGTCGCATCCTGGGACAAGGACCTAATTTGCTCGAAATGCTCTGCATAACAAGGGACTTTCTATATAGTGGTATGTCATTGATGTCAGCTAGGCCTGTATACCTTGTACATGTACTTGTAGTAAATAAAGATATTATTATTATTATTATTATTATTATTATTATCCTCTCCCCATCCCCATCCATCCCTCTCCCTCTCCCCATCCCCACCCCTTCTTCTCTCTCCCCCTCCTCCCTCCTCCTTCTATTCCCATCCCTCTCTCTCTCTCTCTCTCCTCTCTGTCTCTCTCTCTCTCTCTCTCTCTCTCTCTCTCTCTCTCTCTCTCTCTCTCTCTCTCTCTCTCTCTTCCCATCTCTATCTGTTTCCCTTCTCCCTCTAGTCCCCTAATCCCCCTCTCTCTCTCTCTACCTCTCCCCTTTCTCTTTCACTCTCCCCCCCCTCCAAAAAAAAAAATGATATGGATTCGAGGGACCCAGGGACCAGAGGAGAATGGTCTTGGCAAGGAAGAATGGATGGAAGAGTGGGAGAGAAAACTAGGAGAGCTTTCTGCAAAAATGGAGAGAGAGCTGTCTGTGACACTGGAAAAGAGGTTGGAGGAGGAGAAGAAGAATTGGGAGTCACAAGCTGAAGCTGCAGTAGCCAGGATAAGGGGCCTAGAAGTTGAGGTAAACAGGCTGAAGCAGAATACAGGGGTATTGACCAGAAAAGACACAGCATCAAGGGGGCCCATCGGGAAGGAAGGAGATATAACTAACGCTACGGCCGTATCTGCCTACCAAGCAGGGCCAAGGAACAAAGGGGGTGAGCAGCTGGGAGCAGGTGGAGAGGGTATCAGGGCAAATGCTGAGAAATGATCACTCCACTAAGAGCTACAGGAAGAAAAAAGGGAGAAAATGGCCATATACAGACAGAAACCAGAGTCGCAGAGGAAGTAGCAATGGGAGGAGGAGAGGGCAAAGGCAGTGTTTATTCATGGGCTGCAGGAGAGTGAGGGAAGGACACACTGAAAGACGGCAGGCAGAAAGAAAGGAGATTGAGAGCATACTCAAAGAAATAGGCGAAGAAGACATGTCCGAGATTGTAAATTTTCAGATAATAGGGGGGTACTCGAAGGGGAGAAAACGACCGCTCAAGCTGATTCTCCGGACATGAAACAGAGCAGGAGAGAATCCTCCAAGAGAAACCACGACTGAAGGAAACGGGAGAATACAAGTGGGTGTTCCTAGACCGGGACAGAACAAAAATAGAACGACAGCAGCTGAGGGAGCGGGCACAAAGGCAGAAGGAGCTACGAGGAGAGACAAGGACAGAATCAGTAGAGGACAACCCGAGCAGGGCAGAGCAACAAGAACAAGCACACATAGAACCCTCCCCAACAACCAACAACCAAGCACACTATCCCAACACAAGCTACAACCCACACTCACAGCCCCCACTCAACAACACTCCACCATAGAATCCCACAGTACACCGCCAGGTCCCCCACCCTCACAGACCCCCAAAACACAGTGTTAGAGAGGAAACTGAAGGTATGGTACACTAATGTTGATAGAATAACAAATAAGTGGGAGGAGTGGCACGAAAGAGTCAAAGAGGCATCACCGGACATAATAGCTCTCACAGAAACCAAGCTCACAGGTATGATAACAGATGCCATCTTCCCAATGGGATACCAGATACTGAGGAAAGACAGAGAGAACAGAGGGGGTGGAGGAGTGGCACTGCTGATCAAAAACCGATGGGATTTTGAAGAGCTGGAGAGAGGAGACAGAGGAGAAACTGGGGATTACATAGTAGGACTGCTACAGTCTGGAGGTCCCAAGGTGGTAATTGCAGTGATGTATAACCCACCACCGAACAGCAGGAGGCCAAGGCAAGAGTATGACGAGAGTAATAGAGCGATGATTGACACACTGGCTGAAGTGGCCAGAAGGGCTCATGCGAGCAGGGCGAAGCTACTGATCATGGGTGACTTCAACCATAAGGAAATCGATTGGGAGAGCTTAGAGCCACATGGGGGCCAAGAAACGTGGAGGGCTAAGATGCTGGAGGCGGTACTGGAAAATCTCATTTACCAACACGTAAGGGACACTACCAGAGAGAGAGGAGAGGATGAACCAGCGAGACTGGACCTAGTATTCACCCTTAGTAGTGCAGATATTGAGGACATCACACATGAAAGCCCCCTTGGGGCCAGTGATCATATGGTTCTAAGCTTCGAATATATAGTAGAGTTACATGTGGAGGGGGAAGCAGGAAGGGCTGCACGAATGAAGCCAAAACTACAAGAAAGGTGACTACATGGGCATGAGGAACTTCCTGCACAGAGTTCAGTGGGACAGAGAGCTGGCAGGGAAGTCAGTAGACGAAATGATGGAATATATGACAACAATTTACAAGGAAGCTGAGGAGAGGTTTATACCCAAGGGTAACAGGAGAAGCGAAAAAGCCAGGATGAGCCCATGGTTCACCCAAAGGTGCAGGGAAGCCAAAACCAAGTGTACAAGGGAATGGAAGAGGTACAGAAGGCAAAGAACCCAGGAGAATAAGGAGAGCAGTCGTAGGGCCAGAAATGAATATGCACAGGTCAGAAGGGAGGCCCAAAGACAGTACGAGAATGACATAGCAGCGAAAGCCAAATCTGACCCAAAGCTGCTGTACAGCCACATCAGGAGGAGGAGAATAGTCAAGGACCAGATGATCAGGCTGAGGAAGAAAGGAGGGGAGGTCACAAGGAATGACCATGAAGTGTGTGAGGAGCTTAACATGAGATTCAAAGAGGTGTTCACAGAGGAGATAGAAGGGCCTCCAGAAAGGCGGAGAGGTAGGGTACAGCATCAGGTGCTGGACACAATACACACAACTGAGGAGGAAGTGAAGAGGCTACTAAGCGAGCTAGATACCTCAAAGGCGATGGGGCCGGATAACATCTCTCCATGGGTCCTGAGAGAGGGAGCAGAGGAGCTATGTGTACCCCTAACAACAATCTTCAACACATCTATCGAAACAGGGCAACTACCTGAGGTATGGAAGACAGCAAATGTAGTTCCAATTTTTAAAAAAAGAGACAGACAGGAATGTAGCACTAAACTACAGACCAGTGTCACTGACATGTATAGTATGCAAAGTCATGGAGAAGATAGTCAGGAGAAGAGTGGTGGAGCACCTAGAAAGGAATGAGCTTATCAGCGACGGCCAACACGGTTTTAGGGACGGGAAATCTTGTGTCACAAACCTATTGGAGTTCTACGACAGGGTGACAGCAATAAGACAAGAGAGAGAGGGGTGGGTAGATTGCATATTCTTGGACTGTAAGAAGGCGTTTGACACAGTTCCACACAAGAGATTAGTGCAAAAGTTGGAGGACCAGGCAGGGGTAACAGGGAAGGCTCTACACTGGATCAGGGAATACCTGTCAGGAAGACAGCAGCGAGTCATGGTACGTGGTGAAGTGTCAGAGTGGGCGCCGGTGATGAGCGGGGTTCCACAGGGGTCAGTCCTGGGACCAGTGCTGTTTCTGGTATTTGTGAACGACATGGCGGAAGGAATAGACTCCGAAGTGTCCCTGTTTGCAGATGATGTGAAGTTGATGAGAAGTATTCAGTCGGACGAGGACCAGGCAGAACTACAAAGGGATCTGGACAGGCTGCAAGCCTGGTCCAGCAATTGGCTTCTGGAGTTCAACCCCACCAAGTGCAAAGTCATGAAGATTTGGGAAGGGCAAAGAAGACCGCAGACGGAGTACAGCCTAGGGGGCCAGAGACTGCAAACCTCAATCAAGGAAAAAGACCTTGGGGTGAATATAACACCAGGTACATCTCCTGAGGCGCACATCAACCAAATAACTGCTGCAGCATATGGGCGCCTAGCAAACCTAAGAACAGCATTCCGACATCTTAATAAAGAATCGTTCAGGACCCTGTACACTGTGTACGTTAGGCCCATACTGGAGTATGCAGCACCAGTTTGGAACCCACACCTTGCCAAGCACGTGAAGAAGCTCGAGAAAGTGCAAAGGTTTGCAACAAGACTAGTCCCGGAGTTAAGGGGTATGTCCTACGAGGAGAGGTTAAGGGAAATCAACCTGACGACACTGGAGGACAGGAGAGATACTGAGAGGAATTGACAAAGTGGACAGAGACAGAATGTTCCAGAGATGGGACACAGCAACAAGGGGACACAGTTGGAAGTTGAAGACTCAGATGAATCACAGGTATGTCTACCTGGAGTCTACCTGGAGAGAATTCCAGGGGTCAACGCCCCCGCGGCCCGGTCTGTGACCAGGCCTCTTGTTGGACCAGAGCCTGATCAACCAGGCTGTTACTGCTGGCCGCACGCAGTCCAACGTACGAACCACAGCCCGGCTGATCAGGTACCGACTTGAGGTGCCTGTCCAGTGCCTGCTTGAAGACAGCCAGGGGCTTGTTGGTAATCCCCCTGATGTATGCTGGGAGGCAGTTGAACAATCTTGGGCCCTCACACTTATTGTGTTGTCCCTCAACGTGCTAGTGGCACCCCTGCTCTTCATTGGGGAATGTTACATCGCCTGCCGAGTCTTTTGCTTTCGTAGGGAGTGATTTTTGTGTGCAAGTTTGGTACTAAGCCCTCGAGAATTTTCCATGTGTATATAATAATGTATCTCTCCGCCTGCGTTCTAGAGAGTACAGGTTTAGGAACTTCAAGCGTTCCCAGTAGTTGAGGTGGTTTATCGCACTTATGCGTGCGGTGAAGGTTCTCTGCACATTTTCAAGGTCAGCAATTTCACCCGCCTTGAAAGGTGCAGTTAGTGTGCAGCAATATTCCAGCCTAGATAGAACAAGCGATCTGTAAAGTGTCAACATGGGCTTGGCATCCCTGGTTTTGAAGGTTCTCATTATCCATCCTGTCATTTTCGAGCAGATGCAATTGCTACATTGTTATGGTCCTTGAAGGTGAGATCCTCTGACATGATCACTCCCAGGTCTTTGACATTAGTTTTTCGCTCTATTGTGTGGTTGGAATTTGTATGTTAGGAAGTATTTCTTCAGTCACAGAGTGGTCGGGAAGTGGAATAGTTTAGGAAGTGATGTAGTGGAGGTAGGCTCCATACATAGCTTTAAGAAGAGGTATGATAAAGCTCATGGCGCAGGGAGAGTGACCCAGTAGCGGCCAGTACACACCACCCCTAATAACACATACACACACACACACAAATGGCATGGTGGCTAGCGCTCTTGCTTCACGCACGGAGGGCCCGGGTTCAATTCCCGGTGGGGCGAAACATTTCAAGTGTTTCCTTACACACACACACACACACACATATATATATACAACAGGCCTAGTGTCTAATCGACATGTGCCTAGGACAAAATGGTAACTAACCCGCGGGAGTCACAGGATTGTTTGCGCTCGCGAATGTTTAGTAATTTTCTTGCCTACCGAGGCCATTATCAGGATTGCCGGAAGTTGACAGTGTCAGTGAACAACCTGAGCAGTGATACATGACCTGACCCCAATCAGAAAAAGGAGGTGAAGGTCACAGTTACATAAAATAATTTGAATTCAGTGCCACGAAGAGAGGGAAGTCGGTAGGCCGAGTGAGAGGCAGGCAGTGTTGCCACATCCCAATACCAAAACTCAGAATAAGTGTGACCAAGCCAGGAAGTTAATGAGATAAGGATAGTCGAGTTAGTGCCAAGGGTATACAGGAAATATAGTTTCAAATTCAAACTCAATTCAAATTCAAATTCTTTATTTCATGTAATACAAGGTGGGGGGTACTTACAGTTATACATTAAAGTTGATATTACAAGATGGCCAATAATATGCCTAGGTATGCCTAGGCTTTTCAGCCAGTCTTATGATAGGTCTTACTCAATAGCTACACAATGATTATACAAATAGTAAGGTTAGGTGATTATAGTGATTAATTAGGTTTACAAAATTTACAAAAGAGGAAGCAGGAGCCATTAACGAAGCCAAATCGCGAAGCATCGTGCATCGTGAAGAATCGTGGATGAGGGTGCCAGACAACAGCTTCAGCAGAGTAAAGTACAGAGCCTAGTTGTGGTTGTATGGGGGGGGCTGAGTCTGACCCTGAATTACTGATAGCTGGGGGTCAATAATCCCTGCTCCAAGAAGCTGACTATCATCCTAGGGTAGTTAACACTTAATTGTAAGGAACAAATGTGGAGGTATAAGTAGGACAATGAGGCAGAGTGCGCGCGCAGGCGCTAAGATCACTAGAATACTCTTGACAGTGTTTATTCAATAAGTAGGCAAAGTATACAAGTATACACGAGTACAGTGATAGGCTATCATACGGCAGCATACGTGTAGGGAGCCTAGGATAACCCAGAAGGCCGTCAGAGTGAAATATTCTAATTAAATCAATGCAGTGAGGACAGGTGCACACACACACACACTCAGTTAGGCCTACAGCAGCCTGACCACTAACCCACTAACCACTTCCCTCCCCACCTCCTACACACACACACACACACACATGCACACACACACACACACACACACACACACACACACCTACACACACACACACACACACACAAAGGCTACAAACCTCGGCAAAGGAGAAAGACCTTGGAGTGAGTATAACGCCAAGCACGTCTCCGGAGGCACACATCAACCAGATAACTGTGGCAGCATATGGGCGACTGGCAAACCTAAGATTAGCGTTCCGTTACCTTAACAAGGAATCGTTCAAGACACTGTATACCGTGTACGTCAGGCCCATACTAGAATATGCAGCACCAGTCTGGAACCCACACCTGGTCAAGCACGTAAGGAAACTAGAGAAAGTGCAAAGGTTTGCGACAAGGTTAGTTCCACAACTCAGGGGTCTGTCTTATGAAGAAAGGTTGAGGGAAATAGGACTAACAACACTGGAGGAAAGAAGGGTCAGAGGAGACATGATAACGACATACAAAATACTGCGGAGAATTGACAAGGTAGACAGTGACAGGATGTTCCAGAGAGGGAACACAGAAACAAGGGGACACAACTGGAAGCTGAAGACTCAGATGAGTCAAAGGGATGTTAGGAAGCATTTCTTCAGCCACAGAGTAGTCAAGAAGTGGAATAGTCTAGAGAAAGATATAGTGGAGGAAGGAACCATACATAGTTTTAAGACAAGGTATGATAAAGCTCATGGAGCAGGGAGAGCAGAGACCCAGTAGCAGACAGCGAAGAGGCGGGGCCAGGAGCTGAGTCTCGACCCCTGCAACCACAATTAGGTGAGTACAATTAGGTGAGTACACACACACACACACACACACACACACACACACACACACAC
>WNWK01039689.1:0-17336 GCA_009830355.1 Cherax destructor
GTGTATGTGTGCTGTTGAAGGGTGTGTATGTATATGTGGTGTTGGAGGGTGTGTGTGTGTGTGTGGGTGTTGGAGTGTGTGTGTGTGTGGTGTTGGAGGGTGTGTGTATGTGGTGTTGGAAGGTTTGTGGTGTTGGTGTATGAGGGAGTGTGTGTGTGTGGTGTTGGAGGAGTGTGTGTGTGGTGTTGGTGGGTGTGTGTGTGGTGTTGTAGAGGTGTGTGTGTGGTGTTGGAGGGTGTGTGTGTGTGCTGCTGGAGGATATATGTGGTGTTGGAGGGTGTGTGTGTGGTGCTGGAGGGTGTGTGTGGTGTTGGAGGGGGTGTGTGTGGTGTTGTGGATGGAGTGTGGTGCTGGAGGGTGTGTGTGTGGTGTTGGGGGTTGTGTGTGGTGTTGGAGGGTGTGTGTATGGATCCTGCCTCCACTACATTACTTCCCAAACTATTCCACTTCCTGACAAGTGGAATGTGTGTGTGTGTGGTATAGATGGGTTGGAGGGCAAAATACCGGGTCTGAAAGGCACGAGACCTGAAAGCATCTGTATCATCGAAGAGGGGCTACAACATGAAGATATCTTCAGACAAGACTGCAAGTTGCCACTGCCAGACTGAAGCTAGGCTATAAGTACCTTTGAGAGCTCAGTTTGTATGTAAGTGTCAGTCAGGTGAAATGTAAAGTGTTTGCATAAAGCCAGAACCACACAATGGAGCATTATATCTTAGTCTCCAAACATCCAACTATTTAGAGGCTCGCCCAAACAAACCCAAGAGGAAATAGCAAATCACTTCATTGTTAGTGGTAAGATGTCTGAAATCTTGAGATTGTATCGAGATTTTGCATCGGGTAAAATAAATTGTTATTTAACGAGAATGTAGTAACTGACCCGTGTTTGTTTTGGTAATGATAAGATAGTATCCACATATTGCATTTGGTAGATGATTTGATGTGTGATAACACTGCAGTACTGCCAGTACTGTGACCAGCGGCGTCTGACTGAGGCCTATTGTGACCTCTGTATTCTTTTTTCGCGCTACCGTTCACAGGATGAGTATGGGGTGCACGACAAACTACACGCTCAGGCGACACGAAGTTAATATAGCCTGCGTCGTCCAGGACGAGCTGCAACGACAGAATATCTTCAGCCTCTGCGTCGCCCAGGGCGAGCTGCAACGACAGGATATCTTCAGCCTCTGCGTCGCCCAGGGCGAGCTGCAACGACAGAATATCTTCAGCCTCTGCGTCGCCCAGGGCGAGCTGCAACGACAGGATATCTTCAGCCTCTGCGTCGCCCAGGGCGAGCTGCAACGACAGGATATCTTCAGCCTCTGCGTCGCCCAGGGCGAGCTGCAACGACAGAATATCTTCAGCCTCTGCGTCGCCCAGGGCGAGCTGCAACGACAGGATATCTTCAGCCTCTGCGTCGCCCAGGGCGAGCTGCAACGACAGGATATCTTCAGCCTCTGCGTCGCCCAGGGCGAGCTGCAACGACAGGATATCTTCAGCCTCTGCGTCGCCCAGGGCGAGCTGCAACGACAGAATATCTTCAGCCTCTGCGTCGCCCAGGAGCAACGGCAACTTAAGAGGTCCTTGACGAAAGTTTCCAGACACTTGGGAAGTTTTGGTAGTGCGTGTGATGGTGGCCCAGGGGAGGTGTTACAAGCAAGGTGGTGTATGATGGTGGCCCATGGGAGGTGTTATAAGCAAGGTGGTGTATGATGGTGGCCCATGGGAGGTGTTATAAGCAAGATGGTGTATGATGGTGGCCCATGGGAGGTGTTACAAGCAAGGTGGTGTATGATGGTGGCCCATGGGAGGTGTTACAAGCAAGGTGGTGTATGATGGTGGCCCAGGGGAGGTGTTACAAGCAAGGTGGTGTATGATGGTGGCCCAGGGGAGGTGTTACAAGCAAGGTGGTGTATGATGGTGGCCCATGGGAGGTGTTACAAGCAAGGTGGTGTATGATGGTGGCCCAGGGGAGGTGTTATAAGCAAGATGGTGTGTGATGGTGACCCAGGGGAGGTGTTACAAGCAAGGTGGTGTATGATGGTGGCCCATGGGAGGTGTTACAAGCAAGGTGGTGTATGCTGGTGGCCCAGGGGAGGTGTTATAAGCAAGATGGTGTGTGATGGTGACCCAGGGGAGGTGTTACAAGCAAGGTGGTGTATGATGGTGGCCCATGGGAGGTGTTATAAGCAAGATGGTGTGTGATGGTGACCCAGGGGAGGTGTTACAAGCAAGGTGGTGTATGATGGTGGCCCATGGGAGGTGTTACAAGCAAGGTGGTGTGTGATGGTGACCCAGGGGAGGTGTTACAAGCAAGGTGGTGTATGATGGTGGCTCAGGGGAGGTGTTACAAGCTAGGTGGTGTATGATGGTGGCTCAGGGGAGGTGTTACAAGCAAGGTGGTGTATGATGGTGACCCAGGGGAGGTGTTACAAGCAAGGTGGTGTATGATGGTGGCTCAGGGGAGGTGTTACAAGCTAGGTGGTGTATGATGGTGACCCAGGGGAGGTGTTACAAGCAAGGTGGTGTATGATGGTGACCCAGGGGAGGTGTTACAAGCAAGGTGGTGTATGATGGTGGCTCAGGGGAGGTGTTACAAGCTAGGTGGTGTATGATGGTGGCTCAGGGGAGGTGTTACAAGCTAGGTGGTGTATGATGGTGGCTCAGGGGAGGTGTTACAAGCAAGGTGGTGTATGATGGTGACCCAGGGGAGGTGTTACAAGCAAGGTGGTGTATGATGGTGGCTCAGGGGAGGTGTTACAAGCTAGGTGGTGTATGATGGTGGCTCAGGGGAGGTGTTACAAGCTAGGTAGTGTATGATGGTTGCCCAGGGGAGGTGTTACAAGCAAGGTGGTGTATGATGGTGGCTCAGGGGAGGTGTTACAAGCAAGGTGGTGTATGATGACGTCAGGTGGGCGAGATGTATGCAGTTGCAGCAGGTGGTGGTGGGCGAGGTGCAGGCAGCTACAACAACAGCAGATGGTAGTGAGTGAAGTATAGGCAATAGCAGCAGCAGCAGCAGCAGCAGCAGCAGCACCAGCAGGTGGGGCTGAGTGAAGTATAGGCAGCAGCAGTATGTGAGGGAGCGTGTGCTGTAGGTAGCTCCAGTAGCAGCAGGTGGTGCTGGTGGGTGAGGTGTAGGTAGCTCCAGCAGCAACAGGTGGTGCTGGTGGGTGAGGTGTAGGTAGCTCCAGTAGCAGCAGGTGGTGCTGGTGGGTGAGGTGTAGGTAGCTCCAGTAGCAGCAGGTGGTGCTGGTGGGTGAGGTAGGTAGCTCCAGTAGCAGCAGGTGGTGCTGGTGGGTGAGGTATAGGTAGCTCCAGCAGCAGCAGGTGGTGCTGGTGGGTGAGGTGTAGGTAGCTCCAGTAGCAGCAGGTGGTGCTGGTGGGTGAGGTGTAGGTAGCTCCAGCAGCAGGTGGTGCTGGTGGGTGAGGTGTAGGTAGCTCCAGTAGCAGCAGGTGGTGCTGGTGGGTGAGGTGTAGGTAGCTCCAGCAGCAGGTGGTGCTGGTGGGTGAGGTGTAGGTAGCTCCAGTAGCAGGTGGTGCTGGTGGGTGAGGTGTAGGTAGCTCCAGCAGCAGGTGGTGCTGGTGGGTGAGGTGTAGGTAGCTCCAGCAGCAGGTGGTGCTGGTGGGTGAGGTGTAGGTAGCTCAGTAGCAGCAGGTGGTGCTGGTGGGTGAGGTGTAGGTAGCTCCAGCAGCAGCAGGTGGTGCTGGTGGGTGAGGTTTAGGTAGCTCAAGTAGCAGCAGGTGGTGCTGGTGGGTGAGGTGTAGGTAGCTCCAGTAGCAGCAGGTGGTGCTGGTGGGTGAGGTGTAGGTAGCCCCAGTAGCAGCAGGTGGTGCTGGTGGGTGAGGTGTAGGTAGCTCCAGTAGCAGCAGGTGGTGCTGGTGGGTGAGGTGTAGGTAGCTCCAGTAGCAGCAGGTGGTGCTGGTGGGTGAGGTGTAGGTAGCTCCAGTAGCAGCAGGTGGTGCTGGTGGGTGAGGTGTAGGTAGCTCCAGTAGCAGCAGGTGGTGCTGGTGGGTGAGGTGTAGGTAGCTCCAGTAGCAGCAGGTGGTGCTGGTGGGTGAGGTGTAGGTAGCTCGCCTCATAATATTATAATAATAATATCTTTATTTCTACAAGTACATGTACAAGGTATACAGTCCTAGCTGACATCAATGACATACTACTATATATAAAGCCGCTTGTTATGCTAAGCATTTCGGGCAAATTAGGCATTTTTGTCGCAGGATGCGACCCATACCAGTCGACTAACACCCAGGTACCCATTTTATACTGATGGGTGAACATGGACAGCATGTGTCTTATGAAAATACGTCCCTAATGTTTTCCAGCCGTACCGGAGATTCGAACCCCAGACCTCATTGTGTGAGCTGAGTGCGCTAGCGATCGAGCTACGGGACACCCAGAACGAGGCTGGTATGAGGCGACACTAGCCTCATGCTGGTGGTATGAGGCGACACTAGCCTCATGCTGGTGGTATGAGGCCACACTAGCCTCATGCTGGTGGTATGAGGCCACACTAGCCTCATGCTGGTGGTATGAGGCCACACTAGCCTCATGCTGGTGGTATGAGGCGACACTAGCCTCATGCTGGTGGTATGAGGCGACACTAGCCTCATGCTGGTGGTATGAGGCGACACTAGCCTCATGCTGGTGGTATGAGGCGACACTAGCCTCATGCTGGTGGTATGAGGCCACAGTCTCCTCCTCAGCCAGATATATTCATTGGATGGTGGCATCCGGTATTCATAGGCCGCATTTGCATACTGGATAATGCTTAGGCGTTCTCTCAAGCCACGTCAACGAGGCTAATTCCTTTCCCCTTGGAGGAGGAAGGGAGGGTAATAATATTGATCAAGATTTTTGTCCACTGGCTTTGATAGTAGTGATCAGTGGGGCTGTAAAGGTAATACGATATATCACAAGGTACGGTGGAAGGAAAAATTGGGTGGTTGCCGATTGTTTTGGTGGGGAAAGTTTGTTTACGTTGTTGGTGGTGGTGGTGTGTGTACTCGCCTAGTTGTGGTTGCAGGGGTCGAGTGTGTGTGTATTTACCAACCTCAGTTTTACTGACGTTGAGCATCATCTTTTGGGCCCCGCCTCACAACTTTGCAGCTGTCACGTGATGTATTTGGCTCAGAAATTGTGAATGAATGAAGATTCTGCTGTGTCGTCCGCGTGTCTGGTAACTCGCCTCTTATATTAGCGCTGGTGTCCATAATGTTGTAAATCTTGGGACATTTTCCTTTTTTGTCTACCCGATTTTTAAACGTACGCTTAATTACGAAGTTGTGAATAGCGGGAATTATAATAATAATAAATGTTTATTTCCTTGCAAAGTTTACAATGTATGGTTTACATATAAAGTATTAATTACAAGGAAGGCCACTAGCAGGCCTAGGCATTTCGGGCAGACTAATCCTAATTCTTACTTTATATTGACAAAGGTTATGGAACAATACATTTTAATATACTTTATTGCATACTAGGTAACTGAAGTAATTAATTAGATTTATAATAATGAGGTAGTACAAAACATATAACAATATTACAATTAGTAAATTTAGTGATGGGAATGATAAGTCTTGGCATGATACACTGTTTCTATTAAAGCTCCTATACTGGGAGAGTATCTTGGCCAAACTTAGGGCTAACTTAAGATTTATTAGGCTATAGCTATATTAGGAATTTTATGTTTACAGTCATTTGGGTGAGTGTAAGTGAAGGAGAATCACAGATATCCAGAGTAAATCTATTTTGTTTTGGATGTGTGCATGATACGAATAAGATAATAGGTGGTTTTGATATACGTAGTTAGCTGATGGTGAGGTGTGTTAGGGAGGTAAGATGTTTTTTTATCAGTAGTTTTGAAAATGGTGGTTGAGTCTGCAGTTCTAGAGTTTTCAGGCAGGGAGTTCCAGATTTTAGGTCCTTTTATGTACATTGAATTTTTGTATAGATTTAGCCGGACACGGGGATTGTCAGAGATTTTTGTGTCTGGTATTGTGCCTGTGGGTCCTGTCACAACTATCTAGAAAGTTTTTTAGTTCAGGGTTAATATTGGAATTTATGGTTCTGTAAACGTAGGTGGCACAGTAGTAAGTGTGGATGTTCTGTACATGTAGGTTGCACAGTAGTAAGTGTGGATGTTCTGTAAACGTAGGTTACACAGTAGTAAGTGTGGATGTTCTGTAAACGTAGGTTACACAGTAGTAAGTGTGGATGTTCTGTAAACGTAGGTTACACAGTAGTAAGTGTGGATGTTCTGTAAACGTAGGTTACACAGTAGTAAGTGTGGATGTTCTGTAAACGTAGGTTACACAGTAGTAAGTATGGATGTTCTGTAAACGTAGGTTACACAGTAGTAAGTGTGGATGTTCTGTAAACGTAGGTTACACAGTAGTAAGTGTGGATGTTCTGTAAACGTAGGTTACACAGTAGTAAGTGTGGATGTTCTGTAAACGTACGTTACACAGTAGTAAGTGTGGATGTTCTGTAAACGTAGGTTGCACAGTAGTAAGTGTGGATGTTCTGTAAACGTAGGTTACACAGTAGTAAGTGTGGATGTTCTGTAAACGTAGGTTACACAGTAGTAAGTGTGGATGTTCTGTAAACGTAGGTTGCACAGTAGTAAGTGGATGTTCTGTACAGTGAGTAAGTTAGGTCTTTGAAGAGTGGGGGGGGGGGTTGCTTGTGTTGGATTGCGTGATAATTCTTACTGCGTCTTATTGTTGGTTTATTATTGGCTTTAGGTGTGTTGCTGCTGTTGATCCCCAAGCACAAATAGCATAGGTGAGATAGGGATAGATGAGTGAATAGTATAGTGTGAGTAGGGCTGATTGTGGTACGTAGTAACGTATCTTAGAGAGCATCCCAACCGTTTTCGATATTTTTTTTGTTATGTGTAGGATATGGGTGCTGAATTTCAGGTTGCTGTCGAGTGTTGTCAACCATAATGTTCAGTTGTGCAACACCTGCTGCCCTGTCTCCCTTCCTGCTACCCTGTCTCACTCCCTGCTGTGCTCTTTTCTTCCTACTACCCTGTCTCACTCCCTGCTGCCCTGTCTCACTCCCTGCTCCCCTGTCTCCCTCACTGCTACCCTGTCTCACTCCCTGCTGTGCTCCTCTCTGCCTCCTTGTTGTTCTTCATGACTCCCTGCTGTGCTCTTCTCTTCCTACTACCTTGTCTCATTCCCTGCTGCCCTGTCTCACTCCCTGCTGCCCTGTCTCACTCCCTGCTACCCTGTCTCCCTCTCTGCTACCCTGTCTCACTCCCTGCGGTGCTCTTCTCTTCCTACTACCCTGTCTCACTCCCTGCTGCCCTGTCTCACTCCCTGCGGTGCTCTTCTCTTCCTACTACCCTGTCACACTCACTGCTGTGCTCTTCTCTTCCTACTACCCTGTCACACTCCCTGCTACCCTGTCTCACTCCCTGCTATCCTGTCTCCCTCCCTGCTACCCTGTCTCACTCCCTACTGTGCTCTTCTCTTCCTACTACCCTGTCTCACTCCCTGCTACCCTGTCTCACTCCCTGCTATCCTGTCTCCCTCCCTGCTACCCTGTCTCACTCCCTGCTACCCTGTCTTCCTCCCTGCTACCCTGTCTCCCTCCCTGCTACCCTTTCTCCCTCTCTGCTACCCTGTCTCCCTTCCTGCTATCTTGTCTCCCTCCCTGCTACCCTGTCTCCCTCCCTGCTACCCTTTCTCCCTCTCTGCTACCCTGTCTCCCTTCCTGCTATCTTGTCTCCCTCCCTGCTACCCTGTCTCCCTGCTATCCTGTCTCCCTTCCTGCTACCCTGTCACCCTCCCTGCTACCCTGCTTCCCTCTCTGGCCTGCCTCCCTGGTCTTCTTCCTGTTGTCAGACATGAATTGTCTTGTTCACAACATTGTCTTGTTCACAACATTGTCTTGTTCATAACATTGTCTTGTTCACAACATTGTCTTGTTCACAACATTGTCTTGTTCACAACATTTTGTTCATAACATTGTCTTGTTCACAACATTGTCTTGTTCACAACATTGTCTTGTTCACAACATTGTTTTGTTCATAACATTGTCTTGTTCACAACATTGTCTTGTTCACAACATTGTCTTGTTCACAACATTGTCTTGTTCACAACATTGTCTTCTTCATAACATTGTCTTGTTCACAACATTGTCTTGTTCACAACATTGTTTTGTTCATAACATTGTCTTGTTCATAACATTGTCTTGTTCACAACATTGTCTTGTTCACAACATTGTCTTGTTCACAACATTGTCTTGTTCACAACATTGTCTTGTTCACAACATTGTCTTGTTCACAACATTGTCTTCTTCATAACATTGTCTTGTTCACAACATTGTCTTCTTCACAACATTGTTTTGTTCATAACATTGTCTTGTTCATAACATTGTCTTGTTCATAACATTGTCTTGTTCACAACATTGTCTTGTTCACAACATTGTCTTGTTCACAACATTGTCTTGTTCACAACATTGTCTTGTTCACAAAATTGTCTTCTTCACAACATTGTCTTCTTCACAACATTGTTTTGTTCATAACATTGTCTTGTTCACAACATTGTCTTGTTCACAACATTGTCTTGTTCACAACATTGTCTTCTTCATAACATTGTCTTGTTCACAACATTGTCTTGTTCACAACATTGTCTTCTTCATAACATTGTCTTGTTCACAACATTGTCTTGTTCACAACATTGTCTTCTTCACAACATTGTCTTGTTCACAACATTGTCTTGTTCACAACATTGTCTTGTTCACAACATTGTATTGTTCATAACATTGTCTTGTTCACAACATTGTCTTGTTCACAACATTGTCTTGTTCACAACATTGTTTTGTTCATAACATTGTCTTGTTCACAACATTGTCTTGTTCACAACATTGTCTTGTTCATAACATTGTCTTGTTCACAACATTGTCTTGTTCATAACATTGTCTTGTTCATAACATTGTCTTGTTCATAACATTGTCTTGTTCATAACATTGTCTTGTTCACAACATTGTTTTGTTCACAACATTGTTTTGTTCACAACATTGTCTTGTTCACAACATTGTTTTGTTCACAACATTGTTTTGTTCACAACATTGTTTTGTTCATAACATTGTTTTGTTCACAACATTGTTTTGTTCACAACATTGTTTTGTTCACAACATTGTCTTGTTCACAACATTGTCTTGTTCATAACATTGTCTTGTTCACAACATTGTCTTGTTCATAACATTGTCTTGTTCATAACATTGTCTTGTTCATAACATTGTCTTGTTCACAACATTGTTTTGTTCACAACATTGTTTTGCTCATAACATTGTCTTGTTCATAACATTGTCTTGTTCACAACATTGTTTTGTTCACAACATTGTCTTGTTCATAACATTGTTTTGTTCACCACATTGTTTTGTTCACAACATTGTCTTGTTCACAACATTGTTTTGTTCACAACATTGTCTTGTTCATAACATTGTTTTGTTCACAACATTGTTTTGTTCACAACATTGTTTTGTTCATAACATTGTCTTGTTCACAACATTGTTTTGTTCACAACATTGTCTTGTTCACAACATTGTCTTGTTCATAACATTGTCTTGTTCATAACATTGTCTTGTTCATAACATTGTCTTGTTCATAACATTGTCTTGTTCATAACATTGTCTTGTTCATAACATTGTCTTGTTCATAACATTGTCTTGTTCATAACATTGTCTTGTTCATAACATTGTCTTGTTCATAACATTGTCTTGTTCACAGCATTGTCTTGTTCATAACATTGTCTTGTTCACAGCATTGTCTTGTTCATAACATTGTCTTGTTCATTACATTGTCTTGTTCATAACATTGTCTTGTTCATAACATTGTCTTGTTCATAACATTGTCTTGTTCACAGCATTGTCTTGTTCATAACATTGTCTTGTTCATAACATTGTCTTGTTCATAACATTGTCTTGTTCACAGCATTGTCTTGTTCATAACATTGTCTTGTTCACAACATTGTCTTGTTCACAACATTGTCTTGTTCATAACATTGTCTTGTTCACAGCATTGTCTTGTTCACAACATTGTCTTGTTCACAGCATTGTCTTGTTCATAACATTGTCTTGTTCACAACATTGTCTTGTTCACAACATTGTCTTGTTCATAACATTGTCTTGTTCACAGCATTGTCTTGTTCACAACATTGTCTTAGTGTCTGCTGGTTCTGGTAATCCTTCTATCTCTTATTTTTACTGCCTCTTCTCGCCTCTTACTCTTTTTTTTTCTTTTGCATTCTGTCTAGCGTTTGAGGTATTTCCTCATTTTTTTTTTGTCTTTCTACTCTTTCTTCCTTCTCCCTTCTGTCCTTTCTTAATCCTACGCTTTTCTTCAGGTTTGATCCAAGGAAGGGGAGGGTAGCTCCTGGAGGGGTCAACATGCTTTGCAGAAATGACACCTCCGCAAACAAGCGCATTACACAGACAAGAGCATCACACAGACAGACAAGAGCATCACACAGACAGACAAGCGCATCACACAGACAGACAAGAGCATCACACAGACAGACAAGAGCATCACACAGACAGACAAGCGCATCACACAGACATACAAGAAGCTACAACAGTCACACATTTACTTTAGAATACATATAAAAGAGCGATTTTTTCCTCAATGTGTCTTTATCGCACTGAAGTGTTCATCCATCTTTACTCTCCCCAGGCGACTTACAGCACTCCCCAGGCGACTTACAGCACTCCCCAGGCGACTTACAGCACTCCCCAGGCGACTTACAGCACTCCCCAGGCGACTTACAGCACTCCCCAGGCGACTTACAGCACTCCCCAGGCGACTTACAACACTCCCCAGGCGACTTACAGCACTCCCCAGGCGACTTACAGCACTCCCCAGGCGACTTACAACACTCCCCAGGCGACTTACAGCACTCCCCAGGCGACTTACAGCACTCCCCAGGCGACTTACAGCACTCCCCAAGCGACTTACAGCACTCCCCAGGCGACTTACAGCACTCCCCAGGCGACTTACAACACTCCCCAGGCGGACTACAGCACTCCCCAGGCGACTTACAGCACTCCCAGGCGACTTACAGCACTCCCCAGGCGACTTACAACACTCCCAGGCGACTTACAGCACTCCCCAGGCGACTTACAGCACTCCCCAGGCGACTTACAGCACTCCCCAGGCGACTTAAGCACTCCCCAGGCGACTTACAGCACTCCCCAGGCGACTTACAACACTCCCAGGCGACTTACAGCACTCTCCAGGCGACTTACAGCACTCTCCAGGAGACTTACAGCACTCCCCAGGCGACTTACAACACTCCCCAGGCGACTTACAGCACTCCCAGGCGACTTACAGCACTCCCCAGGCGACTTACAGCACTCCCCAGGCGACTTACAGCACTCCCCAGGAGACTTACAGCACTCCCCAGGCGACTTACAGCACTCCCCAGGCGACTTACAGCACTCCCCAGGCGACTTACAGCACTCCCCAGGCGACTTACAACACTCCCCACGCGACTTACAGCACTCCCCAGGCGACTTACAGCACTCCCCAGGCGACTTACAGCACTCCCCAGGCGACTTACAGCACTCCCAGGCGACTTACAGCACTCCCCAGGCGACTTACAGCACTCCCCAGGCGACTTACAACACTCCCCAGGCGGACTACAGCACTCCCCAGGCGACTTACAGCACTCCCCAAGGGACTTACAGCACTCCCCAGGCGACTTACAGCACTCCCCACGCGACTTACAGCACTCCCACAAGGGACTTACAGCACTCCCCAGGCGACTTACAGCACTCCCCACGCGACTTACAGCACTCCCCAAGGGACTTACAGCACTCCCGAAGGGACTTACAGCACTCCCCAGGCGACTTACAGCACTCCCCAGGCGACTTACAACACTCCCCAGGCGGACTACAGCACTCCCCAGGCGACTTACAGCACTCCCCAAGGGACTTACAGCACTCCCCAGGCGACTTACAGCACTCCCCACGCGACTTACAGCACTCCCCAAGGGACTTACAGCACTCCCCAAGCGACTTACAGCACTCCCCACGCGACTTACAGCACTCCCCAAGGGACTTACAGCACTCCCGAAGGGACTTACAGCACTCCCGAAGGGACTTACAGCACTCCCCATTCGACTTACAACACTCCCCAGGCGGCTTACAGCACTCCCCAAGGGACTTACAGCACTCCCCACGCGACTTACAACACTCCCCAGGCGAATTACAACACTCTCCACGCGACTTACAGCACTCCCCACGCGATTTACAAGACTCCCCACGCGACTTACAACACTCCCCACGCGACTTACAACACTCCCCACGCGACTTACAACACTCCCCAGGCGAATTACAACACTCTCCACGCGACTTACAGCACTCCCCACGCGACTTACAGCACTCCCCAAGGGACTTACAGCACTCCCCACGCGACTTACAACACTTCCCACGCGACTTACAACACTCCCCACGCGACTTACAACACTCCCCACGCGACTTACAACACTCCCCAGGCGACCTATAGCAGTCTTCACGCGACTTATAAGTTATAACGCTCCCTACTCGACTTATAACGCTCCCCACGTGACTTATAATGCTCCCCACGTGACTTATAACACTCCCCACGTGACTTATAACGCTCCCCACGTGACTTATAATGCTCCCCACGTGACTTATAACACTCCCCACGTGACTTATAACGCTCCCCACGTGACTTAGAGCGTGAACTGCTCTATAAGTCTCTTCAGTACATACACACTAAGAATTTAAGTCCTATTTTAGAGATTACAGCATTATTGACTGCTGGGGAAGAGGTTAGATGCAGCCTTAATGGTGGAGTTGATAGGCGGTATACCCCAATAACCAACCTTCCTGAACGTCTCTTTTTATACGAGATGTGTGGCTTGTAGTTTTAAACTTGTGAGTGTAGGTGTACCTTGGAGACGTGACAAGCCTGTGTACACTAGCCTGGCATGTTCTGTAGCCATCATTATCCTGTTTCCTCGTCAGATGTGTTTTTAAGCTATCTTCATTTACCTTAAATCCATTTCCATCTTAACACTTCTCACTCATTTTCCTTTACTGTTCTCTCCATCCACTTTAGTAAGTTTCTCAATGAACAAAAAGGCACAATACCGTGACTGGAACGTTGTCATAAGTTTCTTTCTCCTATGTTCGGTTATTTGTCTATTTTAAGTTTCCTCTGAAGCTTTTTTCTCCTTCCCTCTGTCCTGTGCACGTCCTAAGTCCTCTCCTTTTTCACCCTATCCCCCTTCACTCTGTTCTGTCTATCCCTTGAGTTCTAAGTTATCCTCTCCTCCATCTTATCCCTCCTTCACTCCTGTCCTAGCCACTAAACCCTCTGCTTCTCTCCTTGGCAGCCATCAAAAGCCCTTTGTAAACCCCCCACCATCTACCCCCCTCCCTCGGGCGGATCCAAACACCAGGCTGGATAATTCCCTTTACCGTCAGGTCAGTCCTCGTGAATCACACATCCTCAGGCGGCTCCTCACGCCACTTTACTTGGGCACGTAACACCACTTAGTCACTTGATTTCTACTTCCTGCAACACAATTCTGACACAAGCATTTGTCTTATAAACACCTAACTTACTGAGTCGCTCCCTAGTTGCGAGCTGACTCGAAGAGGAGCTTCATAGGGGTTGTGACTCGTAGAGTCGGTTCATAATGAGCTCGGCCAAATGAAGGTAATCAGGGTTAATCCATAGAAAGGGAGAGAATTCATTGAACCAAGAGTTCTACAACAGCATCAAGGCACCGTACATGAAGGGTGATTATATATATATATATATATATATATATATATATATATATTATATATATTTATATATATATATATATATATATATATATATATATATATATATATATATATATATATATATATATATATATATATATGTGTGTGTGTGTGTTATATATATGAGAGAGGCTGCGGTAGGTGACAAACCCGCTCTGCTCTACTCTGAGAAAACTTCCCTCACTCCTTCATTTGTTGCCTTGCAACTTTGCATAGCTCCTGATGACGAACTAAGAAGTGAAAGTACTTGAGCTAAAGATTTACATCACCATGTGGCGGCTTGTTCTGCATTGTTAAGATCGCCTGTACCTCCATATATATATATATATATATATATATATATAATTGCATTGCTCCTGACGACGCACATAGTGTGAAAATTTTGAGCTAAAGATTTCAATCACCATGTATATATATATATATTATTATTATTATTATTATTTTTTTTTTTAACACATCGGCCCTCTCCCCCCAAGGCAGGGTGGCTCGAAAAAAGAAAAACTTTAATCATCACTCACTCTATTACTGTCTTGCCAGAGGCATGCTTACACTACAGTTATAAAACTGCAACATTAACACCCTCCTTCAGAGTGCCGGCACTGTACTTCCCATCTCCAGGAATCAAGTCCGGCCTGCCGGTTTCCCTGATTCCCTTCATAAATGTTACCTTGCTTACACTCCAACAGCACGTCAAGTCATAAAAACCATTTGTTTCCATCTGCTTCTATCTAACACACTCACACACACTTGCTGGAGGTCCAAGCCCCTCGCACACAAAACCTCCTTTACACCCTCCCTCCAACCTTTCCTAGGCCGACCCCTACCCCGCTTTCCCTCCACTACAGATTTATACACTCGAAGTCATTCTATTTTGTTCCATTCTCTCTACATGTCCAAACCATCTTAAACCCTCCTCAGCCCTCTGGGTAATAGTCTTGGTAATCCCATACCTCCTCCTAATCTCCAAACTACGGATTCTCTGCATTATATTCACACCACACATTGCCCTCAAACATGACATCTCCACTGCCTCCAGCCTTCTCCTTGTTGCAACATTCAAAACCCATGCCTCACACCCATACAAGAGAGTTGGTATAACTATACTTCATACTTTCCCTCTTTGCGCTCATGGATAAAGTTCTCTGCCTCCACAGACTCCTCAGTGCACCACTCACCTTTTTCCCTCGTTAATTCTATGATTCACCTCAGCCTTCATAGACCCATCTGCTGACACATCCACTCCCAAATATCTGAACACATTCACCTCTCCATACTCTCTCCCTGCAGTTTGATATCCACTCTTCCGATACCTAATTTTTTTGTTATCCTCATCAAATTACTCTTTCCTATATTCACGTTTAATTTCCTTCTTTTACATACCCTACCAAACTCATCAACCAACCTCTGCAACTTCTCTTCAGAATCCCCCAAAAGCACAGTGTCATCAGCAAAGAGCAACTGTGACAACTCCCACTTTGTGTTAGATTCTTTATCTTTTAACCCCACACCTCTTGCCAACACCCGAGCATTCACTTCTCTTACAACTCCATCTATAAATATATTGAACAACCATGGTGACATCACATCCTTGTCTAAGGCCTACTTTTACTGGGAAATAATCTCCCTCTCGCCTTCATACTCTAACCTGAGCCTCACTATCCTCGTAAAAACTTTTCACCGCTTTCAATAACCTACCTCCTATTCCATACATTTGTAACATCTGCCACATTGCTCCCCTATCCACCCTATTATATGTCTTTTTCAAATCCATAAATGCCACAAATACCTTTTACACTTATCTAAATACTGTTAACATATATGTTTCACTGCAAACACTTGGTTTACACCCCCCCTAACCTTCCTAAAGCCTCCTTGTTCATCTGCTATCCTGCTCTCTGTCTTACTCTTAATTCTTTCAATAATAACTCTACCATACACTTTACCAGGTATACTCAACAGACTTATCCCCCTATAATTTTTACACTCTCTTTTGTCCCCTGTGCCTTTATACAAAGGAACTATGCATGCTCTCTGCCAATCCCTAGCTACCTTACCCTCCTCCATACATTTATTAAATAAAAACACTAACCACTCCAAAACTATATCCCCACCTGCCTTTAACATTTCTATCTTTTTCCATCAATCCCAGCTGTTTTACCCCCTTTCATCCTACTCACTGCACACACTCACAACTGGTTTTTCCTCACTCCTATAAGATGTTATTCCTCCTTGCCCTATACACGAAATCACAGCTTCCCTATCTGCATCAACATTTAACAATTCCTCAAAATATTCCCTCCATCTTCCCTATACCTCTAATTCTCCATTTAATAACTCTCCTCTCCTATTTTTAACTGACAAATCCATTTTTTCCCTAAGTTTTCTGAACTTATTAATCTCACTTCAAAACTTTTCTTATTTTCAACAAAATTTCTTGATAACTTCTCACCCATATATAAATGTAAATATATATATATATATATATATATATATATATATATATTTTATATATATATATATATATATATATATATATATATATATAGCAAAAGATCACAGTAAACAGGTGATATCAAAAAAATACCATGAAAAATAGAAGAATTAAGGCTGGATCACAATCAAAGGGAAATATAAAGGAAACATGCAAGAATTATAAGGGCAGAAGACTCACAGTCACATAACACTAACAAAGACATACGCAGCGAACATCGCACGACTCTTATGTTCCCTTCACAGAGTCTGCGATGTTACCTGTGAGGTGTTGTCTTGTTAGTGTTATGTGACTTTAGGTATTCTGCCCCTTTATAAGCCTTTCATGTTTCTTTATAGTTCCTTGATAATGTGAGTAAGAAAGCGCTTGAATTCTTCTTTTTTCATAGGGGTTTTTGAAAATATATATATATATATATATATATATATATATATATATATATATATATATATATATATATATATATATATATATATATATATAATATATACGTTGGACTGCGTGCGGCCAGCAGTAACAGCCTGGTTGATCAGGCTCTGATTCACTATGAGGCCGGGCACAGACCAGGCCGCAGGGCGTTGACCCCTGGAACTCTCTCCCGGGTAAACTCCAGGTATATATATATATATATATATATATATGTACACGTTTATTGTATACACACTCATCTGAGTTTTCTTTGATTTTATCTTAATAGTTCTTGTTCTTATTGCTTTTACCTTTCATATCCATGGGAAGTGGAATAAATCTTTCCTCCGTAAGCCATGCGTGTTGTAAAGTCAACTAAAATGCCGGGGAAAAATGGGCTAGTAACCCTTTTCCTGTATAGCTTTCTAAAAAGAAGAAGAAGAAAATCGTCAAAGTGGGATGTTTGAATGTGGTGGATGTTAAAGTAATGATAAGAAAGAGATGATTGTAGATGTTATGAATGAAAAGAAGCTGGATGTCCTGGCTTTTTAAATGAGACAAAGCTGAAGGGGGAGGAGAGTTTCAGGGGAGAAATAAATGGGGTTAGATCAGGGGGTT
>WNWK01039690.1:0-17335 GCA_009830355.1 Cherax destructor
GTAATGTGATGCTTTAACGATTCATTGTTTGCTTCATACTACTCGCCAACTTCTACTTTTCATTTTAAAGTACAGAGGAAATTCTAACGCCATGTTTTCCGGGTGTAATAAACAAAATTCTTATATTCCATAAACTTCAATTTATGTTGGTATGATTTTATTTATAACCCTGCACATATAAAAGGAGGAGCTTACGACGAGTTTCCCGACTTGGACCATTTACAAAGTCACACTAACACACAGAGACAGGGGGAAGGGTATTTATAGGAAGGGACAGGGAGGGACAAGAGAGTGGGGAAATGTAGGAGTAGTGGTAGTAGTGGTAGTGGTTCTGTGTGTTAGTGTGATTTGTAAATGGTCCAAGTGGGGGCCGAAAGTCGTCGTAAGCCCTCTTTTAAGGGGGTTGTGTGTTTGTTCCAGTCACGGTATTGTGCCTTTTTTGTTATTTATGATTTCAATATATCAGTTTTTACATTTATTTATATATATATATATATATATATATATATATATATATATATATATATATATATATATATATATATATGGGTCCACCTCTAGTGCAAATTTGGGACCCATACCTCGGAGAAGTGGATAAAAGACATCAAGGAAGAATATTTGGATTTCTTCCTGAAGCCGTTTGAATATTCCCACTTCTCCTCCCCACCCCATCCTATATACACCCCTTTACATACATATAAATGCATTAATAGACAGAATACTTTTAAATAAAAAACAAACATGAACATGAATACATTGGTACAATATGTCAAAGATTTATATATATATATATATATATATATATATATATATATATATATATATATATATATATAATATATATATAGTTAGTCTCAGTTTAGTGCATTTTGTTAATGTTGGAATTTCATCATAATGCATTATTTCATACACTTTCATATATACTTTTTTTTTTCAAACAAGTTCAAAAATATGTAGTATAATAAAAACAATATATCTTCAAAACTATGCCTAGTCATTTGGACTGACGAAGGCGATGCACTGAAACGTTTATTTAGTAAATAAATGTATTTTAAAAGAAAAATGATATCTCTCTCGTTATTCACAAACATTTATTTATATCTTTCCGCCCAAACCCTTTCATCCTTTCCCTCCTCCTCCTCGGCCCTCTTCCCCCTCACAGTGGAGGGTGGTACCAGGAGGCTGCAACACCCTCAGTCTCCGTTGTCGCTAAAAACCTGCACTTCCTCTGCGACTTGGCCTCGTGTTCTACCCATTGACGGAGTACTGCGACGCTCATCTCAGGATGGCCTCTGGCTCTGTCAACTACCCCATTTTCCACCCCCAACCTCCCTCCGCCCTCTACACGGCACCCAAATTCCCTCCTCGAGTATGAGGTAACTTGGGCCTGCCAGAAGCATGAGCGGATTTTTATTTTGTTGAGAAACCCCCCATTTTTTGTAACCGGACAGGATAATCCAGATAGTTGAGTAATCTGGTTTACCTGGTGGCGTTTGTCTATAGTGTATTTAATTTTACTTTTTCTCAATTATGCCTCCGCTTCCCATTGTGTCAGTTATCCTTCTATTTATTTCCATTTTCTGTCATTTCATTATTTCACTAAGTTTTCTGTGTCTGGGGTTGCTAGTGGGGGGTGACTAACTACACCAGACCTCCAGAACTTCAGCGAGGAAAGGACAGGGTCAGGCTGAAACGTCTTTGTGGCTACCCCTATACCAAATTTCACGCTCTCCCTTTACCCCGCTTATCATCAGCTAGGGTCAGTCTCTTTTCTTCAATGTCTCCATGTTCGACGTGCCCATGATGTCCGCACTAACAGTTCTCTTAGTCATGGCTACGCTTTTATGCAGGTATGAAGCAATTTTTTTTTGTTTACTGTATGATCCAAGGGTTCGGCGCTCATTTTCCAAATATAAAATAATAATAATAATAATAATTTTTACTGCAGTAGTAATGCTCTAATTTATTTTGTCGAGGGGGAATAATAGTCTGTGGGTGAAGGAATGGTAGCTTGTTTGGGCGTGAAGATGGTATGATTTGAAAGGGGGTGGTGGTATATTTTGTGTGGGTTTGGGAATAGTTGTTTACATGAAAAAATAATTGTGAGGTGTGAGAATGATAGTTTGTATGGGTGTGTTAATGGTAGATTTGTGGATGTTGTAAATGGTAGTTTGTTGGTGCGGCAAGGTGTCCTGGGTTCGTAATATCTTCACCTTTCTTTAATCTTCACATCACAGGTTTATTGTCGCTGCCCAAGACTCATACATCAAAATGGTTGACGGGGGCTCTTGGCCTGCATCGGGATCATTTCTTCGCCGGGGGTTTCCTGTCATCGACAACTGCTACAGGACGCTGCAGCAGCAGGAGCTTCGGGGCCACTAGACAAGTACTACCAGAAGCGCAGAAGGAAAAAAGGAAGACCCAAGGTTTCCTGGACACCCTCCAGCAAGGAACAGAAGGCAGCCGCTAGACAGCTGGTTCTGGCTGGAAGGCTCACCATACCGATCATCTTCTACCGTTTTTCCCAAAGCTCTACAGTTTGACTATTTGGGTGTATTTGGTTAATATGCCTGAATTTTTTTTCCCTTTTACAGTATTCCAATACGATTATAACATTTTTAAACTTTATTTTCCATATTATAAATGGCATACAATATCACTACTGGATATGACAAAACCCTGCTGACTTCCCAGTCAACTTTTACCCACCTCAGATGCTTGAAAACTGATTGGGGTTTTATTGCTTATGTCTCTCAGGAATACTACTGAACCCTCTGCCTGAGTCTGCCCTACTTACCAGCAAGTCTTGGGTGAGTCTTGCCCTTGGATTGTTAATGGGGTTAAAGCCTTGACTACATGAGGGTCTCGAAGGCTGACGAACGTTAACCACTAGTCACGAAACTTTAATCCCTGAAATAGCGATTAAAATAAATTTTAGTATTTTACAACGAGAGATATACACCTCACGGTATGTGTCTGGGGTGTATAAATGCCTTTCTACGTTAGGTGTCAATTAGGAGTATCTGTATATCATTTATTTACATAGTCTACGATTTTTTGAAGTTGATTAAACTTTACTGCCATAGTATTAATCTTTTTCATGATTAAATAAACTTGTAATTAATATAATGTATATAGATTTTCCCTTTCTTCTACTTATGTTTTATTGTCTATCATACCCCATAATTAACGTAATTATATTCATTTTTTATTACCACTGGCAGGCACCTTCTGGGAGTGACTGACACAACCCAAAAAGACAAATTATCAGTCGCAAAACTCCTGTTATTGACTGTGTTACTCTTGTTACTGACTGTGTTACTCTTGTTACTGACTGTGTGACTCTTGTTACTGACTGTGTTACTGACTATAACCCGGGCCAGCCTCTCACCAGACATAAGGGGAATTAATTACCAATAGACCCCTGGCTGCCTTCAAGAGGGAGCTGGACAGATACTTGAAGTCAGTACCCGATCAGTCGGTAAGTGGTTCGTACGTTGAACGACATGCAGCCAGCAATAACAGCCTGGTTAATTACACCTTGATCCACCGGGAGGCCTGGTCAAGGACTGGGCCGCGGAGGCCTTGACCCCTGGGACACTCTCCAGGTAGACACACGGGGGGGATAAAACAAACCATAACATAAACAGTTTATTTTAATTATAAAAAAAAACATAGTCATGGTTTACCAGTACAACTAACTCAGTTTTCTATTGTAACAATGTCCTTTATGTTAGAGAAAAATGAATTATAAGACTTCCTCTTCAGGAGGAACAGAGCGGCGTCAACACGCTACCTTCCATCTGAGAAAACTTCCCCTCAATCTACCTGTTGATGCTGTTGCAACATTGCATAGCTTCTGATGATGAACGGTGACGTGTGAAAGATTTTGAGATGAAGATTTCCTTCCCCTGTGTCATGTCTTGCATTAAGCCCGCATGCCGAATAGGTAAAACTTGCTATTTTGGCTTAAATAGCAACGTTCTTCTTGCCTAATAAGGTAAGCGAAAATTTGTGTATGCAGTAATTTCCCCAAAATCATTCTGAACCTAACGAAAAATATATGTCATTGTGTTTGTTTATTAAATTATTGTAAACTTATCTAAAATATATTTTGTTTGATTAGGCTAAATTAAATTGCGCTTGTTATAATAAGGTTAGGTAAGTTTTCTAAGGTTCTTTTGGTACAAAATTATTATTTTTTACATTACCATAAATTAAAAAAAATATATCTTTAAACGTATAAGAGAAAGTTTTTAGAAAGTACTTAATTTTAAACAAGTTCTTGCTAATTGACCAATTTTACCTATTTGGCACGACATATATTACTACAGAGGGTATATACACCGTGTATATACATTGAGAATTTAATTTTTAGTTTAGGTACTTAAGTGTTCGTGAATAGGTATCATGTAGTCGACAGACTTTAAACTCTACTAACTACCTATATTATAATAAACTGAAAAAAAAATATTAATTTCAAACACAAACAAACTTATCTTTCACACAGAAAAGTACACATTCGTTATGGGTACACCTTGGTGATTATAGTTACACCTTGGTGATTATAGTTACACCTTGGTGATTATAGTTACACCGATGGTTCATGAAAGTAACAATTATCGTATGTCCGAATTAGCAATTATCGTATGTCCTGTGACTACAGTAAGTCGGTACGGCCGTCAACCTGCAGTTTCAAAACCGTCAGTTCGATCCCCAGTATTAATTCAGCAAGAAACATAAAAGGCACAAACTGCTGATACTTCCACTACCTGCCCCACCTCTACTACCACTGATACTTCCACTACCTGCCTCATCTATACTACCACTGATACTTCCACTACCTGCCTCACCTCTACTACCACTGATACTTCCACTACCTGCCTCATCTCTACTACCACTGATACTTCCACTACCTGTCTCACCTCTACTACCACTGATACTTCCACTACCTGCCTAATCTCTACTACCACTGATACTTCCACTACCTGCCTCACCTCTACTACCACTGATACTTCCACTACCTGCCTCATCTCTACTACCACTGATACTTCCACTACCTGCCTCACCTCTACTACCGCTGATACTTCCACTACCTGCCCCACCTCAACTACCACTGATACTTCCACTACCTGCCTCACCTCTACTACCACTGATACGTCCACTACCTGCCTCATCTCTACTACCACTGATACTTCCACTACCTGTCTCACCTCTACTACCACTGATACTTCCACTACCTGCCTCATCTCTACTACCACTGATACTTCCACTATATATTCCTACCTCACCTCCAACAAAGTACTCAACCAGTGTCAATTTGGATTCAGGCCTAATAAAAATACAAATGATGCCATTATACACATGTTAGAAATAATTTACACCGCCCTTGAGAAAAAAGAAATCCCAGTGGGAATCTTCATTGATTTACGTAAAGCTTTTGATACAGTTGACCATGATCTGTTACACCTAAAATTATCACAATATGGTATAAGAGGACACTCCCTCAACTACCTAAAACTATTACCGTAGGTGTCCCACAGGGAAGTGTTCTTGGCCCACTACTCTTTCTCATTTACATTAACGACCTACTAAATGCATCTCAACTACTCAATACTCAAACCCATACTTTTTTGCAGATGACACTACATACGTTATTTCGCACCCAAGCCCAGACATACTAGCCAACACTGCAAATACTGAATTGCAGAAAATATCTACCTGGATGATGACCAACAAACTTACTCTCAATATTGATAAAACATATTTTATCCAGTTTGTGAACAGAGCTACAAACGCACCACTTAACATAATGATAAACGGGTCCCCTATCACAAAACTCACAGAGGGAAAATTCTTAGGAATCCATCTTGACAGTGGCCTCAAATTTCAGACACATATACAACAAATTTCCAAGAAAGTCTCAAAGACCGTGGGAATACTATCCAAGATACGGTACTATGTTCCACAACCAGCTCTCCTTACCCTATATCACTCACTCATTTACCCCTACCTCACCTATGGAATCTGTGCATGGGGCTCTACATTAATAACTCATCTCAGAACACTAATAACACAACAAAAGGCAGCAGTTAGAATGATAAAAAATTCACACTCCAGACAACATACTCCACCAATATTCAAAACCTAAACTTACTCACCATACAAGACATCCATACTTTTACTGGCCTATTACATACATAGAACACTCTATGCAAATATTAACCCACCACTCAAACTTCTCCTTACCAATTTTAACAGGACACATGACCATAACACTAGACACAGATCACTCCTCGATGTTCCCCGTGTCCATCTAACACTATGTAAAAACTCAATGCATATAAAAGGCACGAAAATTTGGAATTCATTACCTGTCATTGCCAAAGAAACCCTGCCTGTACCCCAATTCAAAACGATGCTAAAAAACACCTTCTCACCCAAAGCTAAATGCTCAATATCAAACATTCCCAACTAAGTAGAATAATCACTTAATGAAAAAACCTGACTAATCACTTAAATGTAAAAACCTGTTATGAATAATATATACTAAGCTAATTATTTCCATAACATTTACATTATAATGACATGCAAACTGTACTGTAATGCAACTAATTGTTTTAAATTGTTATCTCACTCAGTTAGTTGCATTGCTACAATTAATTGATATGTTCAACTTATATTCAAATTTTATAACTTAGATACGCAATTATACTTATTTTATAAATGATCAAACATAACTTTTTACCATGTAGTCTAGAATTAAGTAGACCTAAGAATGCCCGCAATGCACAGCATATTAGGGGCTTTTGGTATGTACATCTCATTACTAACTATATTTCTTGTTTACCATGTATCATTGTACCATGTCTCAATAAAGTATTATTATTATTATTATTATTATTATTATTATTATTATTATTATTATTATTATTATTATTATAACCATGCTGTTGCAGGCCGTGCTGGCAACCTGTACAATGACACAGTGGTGTCTCATTTCAGAAATGTGTTAAAGAATTGCCAGACACAGAGCTCCCTGGACAGATTTTTGGTTAGAGAGGGGTCCAGTGACTCTCAACCTGGTCCTAGTGGCATTAAAAGAAAAAAGCCAGTAACCCCAGAAAAGAACTTGCCACCTGCAGTGTTAATGGAAGGGGATTTCCCTTCCAAACACTAGCATACTATACTCCATCTTTTCCCCTCCTCCCGTCCTCCACATATCAACATCTCTTCTATAAATGTAAGTGACATGTTATTGTACTATATTTACATGTATTTCTTTAATGTTCATTAAATTGTGTATTATTTAATATCAAAAAGTTCTAAAAAATATTTTATTTTACTACTTTTGGAAATCTGGAACGGATTAATTTTATTTCCATTATTTCTTATGGGGAAAATTGATTTGGATAACGATTGATTCAGTTACAGATACGCCCTCTCTGACGGATTAATATCGTTAACCGAGGTATGACTGTAGTAAGAGCTCTGTGTCAATAGTGGGAGGGATTGTTGCCCAACATATCTGGTTTTTAAAATAATACTATTAATATCTTTATTTCTACAAGTACATGTACAAGGTATACAGGTCTAGCTGATACCAGTGACATAATACTATATAGAGAGCCCCTTGTTATGCAGAGCATTTTGGGTAAATTAGGTCAATTTTGTCCCAGGATGTGACCCACACCAATCGACTAACACCCAGGTACCCATTATTACTGATGTGTGAACATACACAACCGGTGTAAGGAAACACGTGTTCACCCTAGCTGGGAATAAAACCCAGACCCTTAGCGTGTGAAGCAAGAGCTTTGCCTACCAGGCAACTCTCCTGAAGACCAAACATAATTGAAGAGGCATAATAATATGTGGAATGCTAAAATAGTGTAAATGCTGAAACATGAGAACATGTATACCATCAGGTTCAGCTGCCATAGGTTGCCACTTTAACCATGATGAATGATGCAAGTTCAGGAGTACTAATTGAAACATTATGCAATTCATCTGTGCAAGAGGTGAAGTCTAAAGAAGCAGATTCAAAGAGGACTTTAGACTGATGAAAAGTAGGAGACAGGTGTGACCCAAGGAAACATGGCCAGTGATATTCTATTGCAGTTGCAATTTAAATTTGATCTGCTAACTCAGTAACAACAATGTCAAGGACTGAAACTCATTTAGACAAATAACTGCCTACCAATTTCCATACAGCACTCCTAGAACTGCTGGAATTCAAAATTTAAAATCAGTCCACCAGCAAGCATGTTTGGCACTCATCATATGACACATCTAGCATGAATTATTGACTGTTTAAAATTTAGATAGTAGGCAGCAGCCCAACTGTATTGATAAATGCCGCAGGTGGCACATCTGAGTCAGATGGCCACAACACAATCTATGCCTCAGGTGGCACATCTGAGTCAGATGGCCACAACACAATCTATGCCTCAGGTGGCACATCTGAGTCAGGCCACAACACAATCTATGCCTCAGATAGCACATCTGAGTCATATAGCCACAACACAATCTATGCTTCAGGTGGCACATCTGAGTCAGATTGCCACAACACAATCTAGTGATCACTAGGGAATGTTTTTATGAAAAGTCTTTCCTGAGGTTAGTCAAATGGCAATTCTAGTAGCTGAAAAATAAGAGATGTAACAAAAAAAATCACCATAATGGATACAGCATCTGTTGTAGAAGAATGAAGAGAAGTGTAGTGTGTAAAACACTCAACTTTATACTTTAAAATTGCCACCTCAGATAATGATGGCTATAGAAATGAGAATTAGGAATAACAGAGAAGTGGTTGATATTAAGATAATTTACAACCCCCTAATCAAAGTCCAGTGCTACAGTTGAGTAAATCAATACATGAAGTGTATTAGTTCAAGGGTCTACATGGGTTGAAGACCCAGTATTAGTTCAGGGGCCTACATAGCTTGAAGACCCAGTATTAGTTCAAGGTACAACATGGGTTGAAGACTCAGTATTAGTTCAAGGGTCTACATGAGTTGAAGACCCAGTATTAGTTCAAGGGACTACATGGGTTGAAACACAGTATTAGTTCAAGGGTCTACAAGGGATGAAGACCCAGTATTAGTTCAAGGGTCTACATGGGTTGAAGACCCAGTATTAGTTCAAGGGTCTACATGAGTTGAAGACCCAGTATTAGTTCAGGGGTCTACATAAACAAACAAACAAACAAACAAACAAACAAACAAATTTTATTTCATTGCAGGTTACATGGGTATCGGAAGTTACAATGTAAATTGAGTGCAAGGAGAGCCACTGACATGCCATGGCATTAGGGGCAGCTTATTCTAGTCCTTAGAAACTATGTACTTAATATTAAAGAAATTTATTGAGTTTCTAGTTAAAAATTATTTTCAAAATTACAATATGATGAAATTTTACTGTTTAAATTTTTATATAATGATATTAGATCTTAGATTGTTACAGGTGTTAAGATTCTTGAATGATAATATGGAATTGAGATTATCTTAAGGAAAATAACATTGAGCATTTTTGACATTAACTTATAATATGAGTAGGGGGTAACATAATAGTAACATATTATTAAAAATTGAGATTATCGTATAGGAAAGTAACAATGAGCATTTTTCAAAGTAGTTTATAGCATGATCATTTAGGTTTGGGTGAGTAGGTGGTTTTTGAGTTGAGTCTTAAATTGATTTTCAGACAAGATTATCTTAATATTTACTGGTAATGAATTCCAGATTCTGGGGCCCTTTATGTGCATAGAATTTTTACATAGGTTGAAGACCCAGTATTAGTTCAAGGTACAACATGGGTTGAAGACCTAGTATTAGTTCAAGGGTCTACATGGGTTGAAGACCCAGTATTAGTTCAAGCGTCTACATGGATTGAAGACCCTGTATTAGTTCAAGGGACTACATGAGTTGAAGACCCAGTATTAGTTCAAGGTACAACATGGGTTGAAGATCCAGTATTAGTTCAAGGGTCTACATGGGTTGAAGACCCAGCATTAGTTCAAGGGACTACATGGATTGAAGACCCAGTATTAGTTCAAGGGTCTACATGGGTTGAAGACCCAGTATTAGTTCAGGGGTCTACATGGGTTGAAGACCCAGTATTAGTTCAAGGTACAACATGGGTTGAAGATCCAGTATTAGTTCAAGGGTCTACATGGGTTGAAGCCCCAGTACTAGTTCAAGGGACTACATGGGTTGAAGACCCAGTATTAGTTCAAGGGTCTACATGGGTTGAAGATCCAGTATTAGTTCAATGGTCTACATGGGTTGAAGACCCAGTATTAGTTCAAGGTACAACATGGGTTGAAGATCCAGTATTAGTTCAAGGGACTACATGGGTTGAAGACCCAGTATTAGTTCAAGGGTCTACATGGGTTGAAGACCCAGTATTAGTTCAAGGGACTACATGGGTTGAAGACCCAGTATTAGTTCAAGGGTCTACATGGGTTGAAGACCCAGTATTTAAAACACAAAGGTAAAGTGGTTTGAAATGCCTCCAATAGGTCACATGACAGTCACAATGGGACCCACCCCATAAAAAATGACACTTAAAATCTATAATAATTAGTGGTTCAGTCAAGAATGGAAATAGGAATTATAGATCATCTAAAAATACAAGGAGAGAGGTACAAAGAGAATAACGTAAAAATGATCTGAAACATGAACCATGTATAATGGAGTCGAGTTTTAATAAACATTCTTCTATACAAAACATTAGTGTGTACAAGAAGTATACTTTCACTGTAGTAACCATCAGGGTAAGAATAAATAGACTATAAAAGAATGTAGCCCAAACAAAGTTAATAACCTGGTAGAGTTTATTTCTTGGAGACTGAAGTATTAACACCAAGTAATAGGCGTCCTTTCCAAGACAAGATACTATGTACCCCAAATGGTGCTCCTTACTTAATATCACTCTCTAATACAGTGGTCCCTCGACTATCAGTCTTAATCTGTTCCAGGACCTAGACCTTAACACGAAAAATTCGAAACTCGAAACCTTATTTCCCATAAGAAATAATGTAAATACAATTAATCCGTTCCAGACATCCAAAAATATTCACAAAAAAATTAATTTTGTAAAGATTAACTATACTTTTAAATTCACAAAACAATTATAAATATATATAAAGTTTAAATTTATAATTAAACCCCCAAAAATACACTTACAAAAGCACTTACAAAAATACACTTACATAATTGTTCGAGTTTGGAGCCTAACGTAAACCGGGGGTCCACTGTATTGTGCCTATGGGTCTTGTCACAACTATCAAGAAAGCATTTTAGTTCAGGGTTAATGTTGAAATTTATGGTTCTGTACATGTAGGTTGCACAGTAGTAAGTGTGGATGTCACTACAAAACAACACTGTCACTACACTACACACCATCACAATACTACTCATCATGACTACACTACACACCACCACCACACTACACACCATCACTACACAACACACCATCACAATATTACATAGCATCACAACACTACTCATCACTACACTACACACCATCACTACACACCATCACTACACACCATCACTACACACCATCACTACACTACACACCATGTCTACACTACACATCACCTCTACACTACACACCACTACACTACACCCCAAAAGATAAGATAAGATTTCTTCGGATTTTTAACCCCGAAAGGTTAGCCACCCAGAATAACCCAAGAAAGTCAGTGTGTCATCGAGGACTGTCTGTCTTATTTCCATTGGGGTCCTTAATCTTGTCCCCCAGGATGCAACCCACACCAGTTGACTAACAAACAACCCAGGTACCTATTTGGTGCTAGGTGAACATGACAACAGTTGTAAGGAAACACGTCAAAATATTTCTACCCGCCGGGAATCGAATCCAGGCCCTCCGTGTATGAAGCGAGAGCTCTAGCCACCAGACCACCGGGCCACCCTGTACACCACCACTGCACCACACTGCACACCACCACTACACACCCTCACTACACTAAACACCATCACTACACTATACACCATCACAACACTACATACCATCACTACACTATACAACACCACTACACTACACACCATACACTATACACCATCACTACACTACACAACGCCACTACACTACATACCATCAATACACTACACATCACTACATATCACATTTATCACCATCACTATACACTATATCTATCACCATCAATATACACTTCATCTATCACCATCACTACACACCACATCTATCACCTTCACTACATACCACATCTATCACCCTACCACATCTATCACCATCACTATACACTAAATCTATCACCACCACTACACACTACATCTATCACCATCACTACATACATCTATCACTATCACTATATCACCATTACTACACACTACATCTATCACCATCACTACACACTACATCCATCACCTTCACTATGTACCACATCTATCACCATCACTACACACCACATTTGTCATTATATTCTATATCTATCACCCTCACTACACCTATCACCTTCAACACATCTATCACCATCACTACACACTACGTCTATTACCAACACTATACACCACATTTATCATATTCTATGTCTATCACCCTCACTACACCTATCACCATCACTATATCTATCACCCGCACTACACCTGGTGGCTAGAGCTCTTGCTTCACACATGGAGTGTCCGGATTCAATTCCTGGCAGGTGGAATTATTTTGAGGTGTTTCCGTACACTTGTTTTCATGTTCACCTAGCAGCAAATAGGTACCTGGGTGTTAGTCGACTGGTGTGGGTCGAATCCTGGGGGACAAGATTAAGGACCCCAATGGAAATAAGACAGACAGTCCTCGATGACACACTGACTTTCTTGGGTTATCCTGGGTGGCTAACCCTCCGAGGTTAAAAAAACAAAGAAAATCTTGTCTTATCTTATCTCACTATATACCACATCTATCAGCATCACTACACACCACATTTATCATTATATTCTATGACTAACACCCTCACTACACCTATCACCTTCACTACATACTACATCTATCACCATCACTATATCTATCACCATCACTACGTGCCACATCTAGCATCAACACTACATGCCACATCTATCACCATCACTACATACCACATATATCACCATCAAAACACACCACATTTATCATTATATTCTACATGTATCACCCTCACTACACCTATCACCATCACTACATCTATCACCATCTCTACATACTACATATATCGCCATCACTACACACAACATTTATCATTATATTCTACATGTATCACCATCACTATACACCATATTTATCATTATATTCTACATTTATCACCCTCACTATTTACCTCATCCTTCACCATCACTATACAACATTTCTATCATTATTCACTACATATATTATCATTATTTTCCACATCTATTACCACTAGTATACACATGGACAGTAACAAAATTTCAAGTTCAGTATATTTCTCATATATTTTATTTGGATCAAATCACCAGTGAATTTCCAATAAATTATTGTTCGCTGATCATCTGAAAGTAGTGGATATCCAGATAAATCTAATAATTGTTGTGAGCCTTCAAGTCTTAGTATCAACAATGGCATTATTTAGAAGAGTTGCCCACATCGACTTCGAGAATTACTGTGACAACTACGACCCCAAAAACTATGAACGCACTTCTAAGAAGAAGAAGAAGAAGGAGAAGGTAACACAGGGATAGAGGTGCCCCATAACCAACAATGATGAACTTGGTGAGTGGCATTATGTTTGCAACAAGAAGAAGAAACTTGGCGAGACATTCAACGTCGCCGGCAACAACAAACTCCCTGAGAGGAGCCACCTCCTTGACCACCATGAATCACTTGACAACAACCATGTCATGGACTACTATGATGACCTATATGATGGTTATGGTTTGTTTAGACATGAGGGTAAACCTAGAAAAATAAAAAAGGAGTTGACAGAAAAACCTAGAAAAATAAAAAAGGACAAGTCCAAAGATATGTGAACAGTTGGATGTCATGCACACATCAACTGACACCCCCCATCCCCGTCCATCAATAACATTCTTACTCATTCGTAAAAATCTAAAAAAAAAAAAAAAAAAAAATGGAACCCTAGTAGCAGCCACCTCCTCGTGGTGTTTTCTGGGTGTTTTGTGTCACTTTTAGTACATAAAGGTACACAAAATAGCTAAGAGCTGCTCACACTAATATACTGTCTATTCCTGCACATCCTGACATGTAGATCTTGTCTGTGTCTGCAAAGATGTATATATATATTGTTAATGTCTGCACAGTATATACACTATTTTAGATAAGTTCTTATTGAATGTCATTCTATAGATAATGAGTGATCCCTAAAGGTTCAGCGACTCACTAATAATACAAAAAATATTATGAATTATTATTAATATAATTAGTATATTAATATTATTAGTATTAATTAAAATAAATGTATTTTGTCACTGCTAGATCTGAGAAAGATATCTTCAATCTTTATAACCCTCATCTTTGCTGTTTTGCATTTCCTGGGGTTAAATTCAAGCAAACAGTTTTTTTTTTACCATTTTTAAGTTTGTGAAGATCCTTTCATTGCCTTCCCCTGTTCTCTTCATATTTTCTTCTGCTCATTAGTTTTACTGAAGTGTCATTCACAGCAGTAAGTACTGTGTTATTCCTGCCTCAACCTCAAATTTGTCTACAGGTATCTTGTGGTGATAGTTTTTGTATAGTGTGCAACAATAAAAGTTTTGTATGGTGTATAGTTTTGATTGTTTTTGTGTAGAAAGTGATAATTTTGTATTTTTTCTGGTTATAGTTTTGTATGGTGTGTAGTGGCAATCATTTTGTATGTGTAAAGTATTTGTACTAAGGACAGTTTTGAATAGTGTGAAGTGAAGAGAGTTTTGCAGTGAAACCTGACTAGGGCAATGAAACATGACCAGGGTGATGAAATATGACAGTGAAACCTGTCTAGGTGATGAAATATGACAGTGAAACCTGTCCAGTATGATGAAATATGAGAGTGAAACCTGTCCAGGGTGATGAAATATGACAGTGAAACCTGTCCAGAGTGATGAAATATGACAGTGAAACCTGTCTAAGGTGACAGAATATGAAAGGGAAACCTGTCCAGGGTGACAGAATATGACAGCAAAACCTGTCCAGGGTGATGAAATATGACACGGAAACCCATCAAGGGAGAAGAAATATGACAGAGAATCCTGTAAAGGGCGTCAAAATTTGACAGGGAAACCTGTCCAGGGCAACGAACTATGACAGGGAAACCTGTCCACCGCGATGAAATATGACAGGCAAACCTGTCCAGGGTATCAAAATTTGACAGGGAAACCTGTCCAGGTCGAAATATGACAGGGAAATCTGTCAAGGGCCATGAAATATGAGAGGTAAACCCATCAAGGGTGACAGAATATGACAAGTAAACCCTTCCAGGGTGATGAAATAGGACAGGTAAACCTGTCCAGGGTGATGAAACATGACAGGTAAACCTGTCCAGGGTAATGAAACATGACAGTGATAATGAAATAAAAGAGGGGCCTGGAGACATCACTAATGAACATAGAAAATGTTATTTTAGTGCCAGGAATGTCTTCATTGTTTATTCTGGTCCCTATTTTGAAATTGCCCTTTCTTGAATTTTGTGTGAAATTAGCCAAATTCATAATTTCTGAGGACTTTTTTGGTGCAGCTGAAATAGGTAAATGGGTGGTTTCCTGTACTCCATCGATAGAAAAAAAGGATTTCTAGTGAAATAGCTACAGTTTGGTTGACTGGAACAAAGGAATTGGCCCAAGTGGGCGAAATTGGGCGAAATTACCTATGTGTAAATATAGCTGAGACTGTTAACTTCGCAAGAGCATAATTCCTTAAGTTATCTATCAAATTTCATACTTTTGATTTTATTACCTTCAGAAAAAGATTCTTTATCATTTTGTAAGATTTTTTTTTTTTTATAAATTCTTTGACACTCTGAGCAAGTTTGCGAACAGGGGTCTCTACACTCAAAGAATTAATTACAGTTATCATACATAGTATAAATTACATAGGATAACCCAAAAAAGCCAGACAAAGTGCTATGCTATGTTGTAGATACAAGGCATAATAAGGATCCTGTCAAGTAATAAGCATTTTCACTTGTTCAGGAACCTGACATAACAATTATGCAACGTGTGTAATAATAATAATAATAATAATAATAATAATAATAATAATAATAATATCTTTATTTGTTAGGTAGTAGGTTGGTAGACAGCAACCACCCAGGGAGGTACTACTGTCCTGCTACCTGGAGTCTACCTGGAGAAAATTCCAGGGGCCAACGCCCCCGCGGCCCGGTCCATGACCAGGCCTCCTCTTGGACCAGAGCCTGATCAACCAGGCTGTTACTGCTGGCCGCACGCAGTCCAACGTACGAACCACAGCCCAGCTGGTCAGGTACCGACTTTAGGTGCCTGTCCAGTGCCTGCTTGAAGACAGCCAGGGGTTTGTTGGTAATCCACCTGATGTATGCTGGGAGGCAGTTGAACAATCTTGGGCCCCTGACACTTATTGTGTTGTCCCTCAACGTGCTAGTGGCACCCCTGCTCTTCATTGGAAGAATGTTACATCGCCTGCCGAGTCTTTTGCTTTCGTAGGGAGTGATTTTTGTGTGCAAGTTTGGTACTAAGCCCTTGAGAATTTTCCATGAGTATATAATAATGTATCTCTCCCGCCTGCGTTCTAGAGAGTACAGGTTTAGGAACTTCAAGCGTTCCCAGTAGTTGAGGTGGTTTATCGCACTTATGCGTGCGGTGAAGGTTCTCTGCACATTTTCAAGGTCAGCAATTTCACCCGCCTTGAAAGGTGCAGTTAGCGTGCAGCAATGTTCTAGCTTAGATAGAACAAGCGATCTGTAAAGTGTCAACATAGGCTTGGCATCCCTGGTTTTGAAGGTTCTCATTATCCATCCTGGTTTTTTTTTTTGAGCAGATGCAATTGCCACTTTTTTTATGGTCCTTGGGAAAGGGGAGATCCTTGAAAGATCACCCCAGGTCCTTTTACATTATTTTTCCCCTCATTTTGTGGTTGGAATTAGTTTTGTACCCGAAAGATTTTAATTTTTTACGTTTTTCCCTATCTGGGGTAATTGAAATTTCTCATCATTGAACTTTTATTTGTTTTTTGCAGCCCATTTAAAGATTTGGTTTATGTCTGTTGGGGGCTAGCTATTTTTCAACGGTGGAACTGTCATAAAATTGGGGGCCAAACCTTTCAAAGGAAGACACAGCACTGTGGCTTTTGTCCCCCCCAATATCTGATATGAGGATGAGGAATAGGATGGGAG
>WNWK01039691.1:0-17335 GCA_009830355.1 Cherax destructor
ACACAAAGATATTGTTTTTGTTGGGTCCCTGGTCATGTTGACGTACAGGGCAATGAACAGGCAGACACTGCTGCGCGGTCAGCAGTACATGACCTTCCAGTTTCATATAAAGGTGTTCCTTTTACGGACTATTTTGCGGTCATTGCTACCCACCTTCGCACCCGTTGGCAACAACGCTGGTCTGACCTGCTAAATAACAAACTTCATTCTATTAAACCGAGTATAGGTTTCTGGCCTTCTTCTTGTCACCAATGTTGAGGTTGGGAGACTAAACTCTCCCGTCTTCGCATTGGCCACACTCGTCTTACGCACGGGTATCTCATGGAGAGGCTCCCTGCCCCTCTCTGTGAGCATTGTCAGGTTCCAATGTCTGTTCGACATATTCTGTTGGACTGTCCACTTTATCAACGAGCTCGCAGAATTTACCTCCAACGGCGTCTTCGCTCTGCGGCCCTTTCTTTACCTTCCCTTCTTGTTGATGGACCCTCCTTTAATCCTGACGATCTCGTTGACTTTTTGACAGAAACGGACTTACTACACAAACTCTGAAGACTATACCTTTAGCACCTCCCTCAGTCCCTTCTACCTCGATCTCTTGCTACCCTCTCTCCCTGCACTATCCACTGTCTTGCTGCACTCCATACCCTACTAATCATCCATCTCCCTCTTACAACCCATTCCTGTATCCTGCAAACCTGCAGCGCTGTTGCCCTGTGGTTAGCGCTCATTTGTAATAATGGCCAGGCTGTATGGTAAAGCCTATTCTACCGCATTCATGCATTGATTTCAGGAGTAGATCATAAGTGAGCATCTGCAGGAGTAAGCATTCATGCAGAGTTAGCATTCATGCAGGGAGTGTAGCATTCATGCAGGGAGTGTAGCATTCATGCGGAGTGTAGCATTCATGCAGGGAGTGTAGCATTCATGCAGGGAGTGTAGCAGCTCAATGTAGCAGGCGTGCAGGGGTGTAGCAGGCGTGCAGGGAGTGTAGCAGGCTGCAGGGAGTGTAGCAGGCTGCAGGGAGTGTAGCAGTGCATGAGGAGTGTAGCAGGCATGCAGGGAGTGTAGCAGGCATGCAGGGAGTGTAGCAGGCATGCAGGGAGTGTAGCAGGCATGCAGGGAGTGTAGCAGGCATGCAGGGAGTGTAGCAGGCGTGCAGGGAGTGTAGCAGTGCAGGAGTGTGCAGGCGTGCAGGAGTGTAGCAGGCAGTGCAGGGAGTGTAGCAGGCTGCAGGGAGTGTAGCAGGCGTGCAGGGAGTGTAGCAGGCATGCAGGGAGTGTAGCAGGCATGCAGGGAGTGTAGCAGGCTGCAGGGATGTGCAGGCGTGCAGGAGTGTAGCAGGCGTGCAGGGAGTGTAGCAGGCTGCAGGGAGTGTAGCAGGCATGCAGGGAGTGTAGCAGGCATGCAGGGAGTGTAGCAGGCATGCAGGGAGTGTAGCAGGCATGCAGGGAGTGTAGCAGGCATGCAGGGAGTGTAGCAGGCTGCAGGGAGTGTAGCAGGCGTGCAGGGAGTGTAGCAGGCGTGCAGGGAGTGTAGCAGGCGTGCAGGGAGTGTAGCAGGCTGCAGGGAGTGTAGCAGGCGTGCAGGGAGTGTAGCAGGCGTGCAGGGAGTGTAGCAGGCGTGCAGGGAGTGTAGCAGGCGTGCAGGAGTGTAGCAGGCTGCAGGGAGTGTAGCAGGCGTGCAGGGAGTGTAGCAGGCGTGCAGGGAGTGTAGCAGGCTGCAGGGAGTGTAGCAGGCGATGCAGGGAGTGTAGCAGGCGTGCAGGGAGTGTAGCAGGCGTGCAGGGAGTGTAGCAGGCATGCAGGGAGTGTAGCAGGCATGCAGGGAGTGTAGCAGGCATGCAGGAGTGTAGAGGCATGCAGGGAGTGTAGCAGGCATGCAGGGAGTGTAGCAGGCATGCAGGGAGTGTAGCAGGCATGCAGGAGTGTAGCAGGCATGCAGGGAGTGTAGCAGGCATGCAGGGAGTGTAGCAGGCAGGCATGCTCCCTGGACAGATTTTGTGTGAGAGAGGGGTCCAGTGACTCTCAAGCTGGTCCTAGTAGCATTAAAAGAAAAAGGTTAGTAACCCCAGAAAAGAACTTGCCACCTGCAGTGTTAATGGAAGGGGATTTTCCTTCCAAACACTAGCATACTACTCCATCCTTTCCCCTCCTCCCGTCTTCCACACATCAACAATTCTTCAATAAATGTAAGTGACGTGTTATTGTACTATATTACATGTATTTCTTTATTGTTCATAAACTTGTGTGTAAATGCATGTGTCTTATGTTGTAAAAAAATATTTTATTTTACTACTTTTGGAAGTCTGGAACGGATTAATTTTATTTCCATTATTTCTTATGGGGAAAATAGAATCGGATAACGATATTTTCGGTTACAGATAAGCCCTCTGGGACGGATTAATATCGCTAACCGAGGGTCCACTGTACTATATTACTGCACTGTGCTCATACTTTTTAATCATCCTGCTATATTATTTCTGATTCAAGTGATTTTTCCTTAATTATATTACTTCCTATGTGATTTATATTTTTCTTGTTATCCACACAGGCACATCAGGCAACTTAAGTACCAGGAGATCACAAAAGCGAAAACTTGAACAAAATGAAGACAACAAAGGATATCCACCCAGGAAGAGAACACGTACTTCTCTAAATATCACATTTAGTATGATACGTTTTGAAAGGAGCATGGAAATGGTGGCCTTGAATTTCTGTGAAGAGATGAGTCATTGTAATATTAGCAAAGAAAAGAAAGAAAAACTGCATCAGGCTTACCAAGAGAAAATACATCAGCTACGCATTGCTCGCTTGGAGGTGTGTGTTTGCTCTACCATAGACATCAGCTGAACACATGGTTTAGTCAAAAAGCTTTTGTTAATATACGTATATATAAAGCTATCTATTCATATGTTTTTCCTGCAGGCTCTCTCCCACAGCTTTGACCTCCAAATTGTCACATCCACACCCCACTTTGTGTGTATGCACTGTACTTCTCACCTTCAGGATTCCAAGCCCAGTTAACCAGTTTACCTAAATATCTTCATAAACATTTTCATTATCATTCCAAGAGCATGACAAAGTATGAAAACCACTTAATGCACATGCACACAAAGTATGAAAACCATGTAAATGCACATGCACGCAAGTATGTATTCATGTACAAACAAGCATACATTCACACATGGTGGTTGCTCTGGCCCCATCACTTAACCCTTTCACTGTCGAGACCCCTAATTACAATCTCGCTCTCGGTGTCGAAAAATATTAGAAAAAAAAATTATTTTTTCTTTCCAAAATTTTAAGAATATTTTTCTGATTGTTTTGAAAGAAAATAAAAAAATTGCGATCAGTACTTACCGAGATAGAGGCGTGAAGTTGACAAAGTGACCAATTACAGCAACATCAGCGACTGCCGCTCACTCGGTAATATTATTTTTACTTTTATTCTATTTTTCTTTTCTAATACTATTTTATTTTTTCAAGTAACTTTTGTGGCCTGTGAGACCAATATAATGCATAATGTATATACAGTGGACATTTGGTTATCAGCCGTAATCCGTACCAGAAGATCGGCCTAAAACCGAAAAGGCCGAAAACTGAAATATTTCCCATAAGAATTAATGTTAATCCATTTCAGACACCCAAAAATATTAACCCTTAAACAGTCCAAATGTATATATACGTTCTTACCGCTAGTGCCCCACACGTATATATACGTTTTATTTTTCCTGCCTCAAAATTTGGCACGATTCGCCTGAGATGCTTGGTCATCATAGAATGGGTCTTAACACTCGGTGTGCACTGTATTAAAAAAATCTGGGACCACTTAGTACCTTGTGGGAGCACCAGTTAAATTGAGCGCCAGCTAGAGCAAACATTGCGGCAAACACCAAGGATTCACTGATGTCATGTCATATTTACACTCCCCTTTTAAGAGGAAAGTGATGTCGGCAGGCTGGCTGATTGGCTGTGTCTATCTCTGTCTCTTTGTCTCTGTCTATCTCTCTCAGGAACACATACGTAAATACTGTACAATTATACATAGTGTAAATTACCTAAGATAACTAAAAAAATCCAGATAGTGATATACATACTGTGCTTGTGATCGTGTGTAATACCAGTTGGTTCATGAGCTACTCTCTGAGACAAGCAGACAGAAAGCGACACATAGGCAGACAGACACACACAGACAACAGACATACAGACAGATGTCATATGTATGTTATATGTACCATATGCATATATTACTTGTGTAGAATGTGTAGTACCAGCTGTTATAGTTAGGATCCCTTTTGAACCTGTGACATCATCTGTGACGTCATGCGTCTCGCATGTGGGACGCTTCCCTCAAGCATCCTTCTCACTTCTAGGATGACCATAGGCATAGCAGGTGGCTGGGCATCCCATATGACACACAGACACAGGTTTGTGTAACACAAATAAAACAAAGCAGTGAAAGCCCCGTCAAATGTCACCACTGTCATTAGTGGAGTGATACGAAATGATAAGAGGACGCTCACCCTTCATCAAATGTCACCACAGTCATTAGTGGAGATAAGGCAAGATAAGGCAGTGACACACATCTTACATAATGCTTCAAGGGAACTTTTATTATTATTTTTTTATTAACACATCTGCCGATTCCCACCAAGGCAGGGTGGCCTGAAAAAGAAACTTTCATCATCATTCACTCCATCACTGTCTTGCCAGAGGGGTGCTTTACACTACAGTTATAAAACTGCAACATTAACACCCCCTCCTTCAGAGTGCAGACACTGTATAGTGGACCCTCGGTTAGCGGCCATTCCTGTTAGCAGCCAACTCGGTTAGCGGCCATATTGGACGCGTCAACCCGCAGGCTGGGGACGCTTGCGCTTCAGTTTGTTTGTGTCTCTCAGTACGTAAGGAAGCTTCTGCTCATTCGTACAAACATTTCGCTTGTTTTCCATTGGTTTTTGCCAGTGCAACTGCAAAATAAGTAACCATGGCTCCCAAGAAAGTTCCTAGTAAAGTTCCTGTGGCAAAGAGTGAGAAATACCATGGAATTTAAGGGAGAAGTGATTGAGAAATATGAGAGTGGTATGCTGAAACTTGCCAGGATGTTTGGGAAAAACAAATCAACAATTACAACCATCCTGTCAAAGAAAGAACAGATCAAGGAGGCTGATGTTGCCAAAGGAGTAAATGTGTTACGAAACAAAGGTCACCAATAATGGAACAAATGGAAAAGTTATTATTATTGTGGATTAAAGAAAAACAAATGGTGGGAGACAGTGTAGTGGAGTCTGTTATTTGTGAGAAGGCAAGGCGTTTGCATGATCTTGTGAAGAAAACTCCTGGACAAGTGCTGCTGGTAGTGAATTTAGGGCCAGCAAAGGCTGGTTTGAGAGATTTAAGAAGTAGTGGCATACACAGTGTTGTAAGGCATGGTGAGGCTGCAAGTTCAGACAAACATCTGCTGAGTTTGTGCAGAATTTCAGGACTACATAGTGAAATCTGAACCCAACAAGTGTTTAACTGGAAAACAGGCCTGTTTTGGAAGAATGCAAAGGACCTTCATCACCAGAAAAGAGCTCTGGACACCAAGAACAACATCATGTTGTGTACAATGCAAGTGGGGATTTCAAAGTAGCCTTTATGTTATCACTCTGAAACTCCCAGGGTTCACGAAACACAATGTTCAAAAAAATATGTGTGTGATGTGGAAATCAGTCAAAATGCATGGGTCACAAGGTCAATTTCAAGTTGGGTTGATGATGTGTTTGGCCCAAGTGTGAAAAATACCTTCAGGATAACAATTTGGGACTCAAGTGCCTCCTGGTACTGGACAATGCTTTTGCACATCCTTCATACTTGGAAGACCAAATGTCTAGGGACTTAAAATTTATAAAAGTGAAGTTCTTGCCTCCTAACACCACTCCTCTTCTCCAGCCCATGGACCAGCAGGTCATTTGTAACTTCAAGAAACTGTACACCAAAGCAGTGTTTCAGAAGTGCTTTGAAATGACCTCAGACACTGAATTGACCCTTAGAGAGTTCTGGAAGATTCACTTCAATATCTACAACTGCATAGGCCTTATAGGTAAGGCTTGGGAGGGAGTGACTACCAGGACTTTGAACTCTGCTTGGAGACCACTGTGGCCAGATTGTGTCCAACAGAGGGATTTTGAAGGATTTGCTGCTGACGACCCTGTGCCTGTTGTGGAAGATATTGTGACATTGGGGAACAGCCTGGGGTTGGAAGTGAGTGGTGAGGATGTGGAAGAGTTGGTGGAGGACCACAGGGTAGAGCTAACAACTGAAGAGCTGCAAGAGCTTCATCTGGAACAGCAACAGACCACAGCTCAGGAACTTGCTTCACAGGAGGAGGAGAGAGAGAGAGAGGTGCCTTCTTCAGTGATTAAGGAAATGTGTGGAATAGGTTACAAAGTTTTGTTGAAAAACACCATCCTGACCAAGCTGAAACAAGCCATATCTGCAACATGTTTAGTGACAAAACCTTGTCCACTTCAGGGAAATGTTAAGAGGCACCAGAAACAGAGCACTCTGGACATTTATTTTTCTAGACAAGGTTCTAGTGACTCTCAAGCTGGTCCTAGTGGCATTAAAAGAAAAAGAAGGGAAGTAACCCCAGAGAGGGACTTGTTACCTGAAGTCCTTTTGGAGGGGGATTCCCCTTCCACCTAGTAACTCCTCTCTATTTCCTCCTCCCTATCTTCCAGAAGCCAGCATTAGTCTTCAATAAAGGTATGTAATACTAATTTAATTGTTAAAAAATTTTTTTTGGTGAATATTTTTGTCTGGAGCAGTTAATTGTATTTACATTAATTCTTATAGGGAATATTATTTCGGTTAAAGGCCTGGCTCCTGGAACGGATTACGGCCGCTAACCGAGGGTCCACTGTACTTCTCATCTCTAGGACTCAAGTCTAGCCTGCTGGTTTCTGTGAATCCCTTCATAAATGTTACTTTGTTCACACTCCAACAGCACGTCAAGTATTAAAAACCATTTGTCTCCATTCACTCCTATCAAATACGCTCACACATGCTTGCTGGAAGTCCAAGCCCCTGGCACACAAAACCTCCTTTACCCCCTCCCTCCAATCTTTCCTAGGCCGACCCCTACCCCGCCTTCCCTCCACTACAGATTTATACATTCTCAAAGTCATTCTGTCTCGTTCCATTCTCTCTACATGTCCGAACCACCTCAACAACCCCTCCTCAGCTCTTTGGATAATAGTTTTGGTAATCCCGCACCTCCTCCTAATTTCCAAACTTTGAATTCTCTGCATTATATTCACACCACACATTGACCTCAGACATGACATCTCCACTACCTCCAGCCTTCTCCTCATTGCAACATTCATCACCCATGCTTCACACCCATATAAGAGTGTTGGTATAACTATACTCTCATACATTCCCCTCTTTACTTCCATGGACAAGGTTCTTTGTCACAGACTCCAAAGTGCTCCACTCACCTTTTTTCCCCTCATCAATTCTATGATTCACCTCATCCTTCATAGACCCATCTGCTGACATGTCCACTCCCAAATATCTGAATACATTCACCTCCTCCATACTCTCTCCCTCCAATCTGATATCCAATCTTTCATCACCTAATCTTTTTATCCTCATCACCTTACTCTTTCCTATATTCACTTTCAATTTTCTTCTTTTACACACCCTACCAAATTCATCCACCAACCTCTGCAACTGCTCTTCAGAATCTCCCAAAAGCACAGTGTCATCAGCATAAAGCAACTGTGACAACTCCCACTTTGTATTTGATTCTTTATCTTTTAACACCACACCTCTTGCCAAGACCCTCGCATTCACTTCTCTTACAACCCCATCTATAAATATATTGAACAACCACGGTGACATCACACATCCTTGTCTAAGGCCCACTTTTACTGGGAAATAGTCCCCCTCCCTCTTACACACACTAATCTGAGCCACACTATCCTCATAAAAACTCTTCACTGCTTTCAGTAACCTACCTCCTATTCCATACACCTGCAACATCTGCCACATTGCCCCCCTATCCACCCTATCATATGCCTTTTCCAAATCCATAAAGGCCACAAAAACCTCTTTACCCTTATCCAAATACTGTTCACCTATATGTTTCACTGTAAACACTTGGTCTACACACCCCCTACCTTTACTAAAGCCCCCTTGTTCATCTGCTATCCTGCTTTCTGTCTTACTCTTAATTCTTTCAATAATAACTCTACCATACACTTTACCAGGTACACTCAACAGACTTCTTTCTTCTTTCTTTAAACACGTCGGCCGTTTCCCACCGAAGCGGGGTGGCCCAAAAGAAAAAACGAAAGTTTCTCCTTTTACATTTAGTAATATATACAGGAGAAGGGGTTAACTCAACAGACTTATTCCCCTATAATTTTTGCACTCTCTTTTGTCCCCTTTGCCTTTATACAAAGGAACAATACATACTCTCTGCCAATCCCTAGGTACCTTACCTTCTTCCATACATTTATTAAATAATAGCACCAACCACTCCAAAACTATATCCCCACCTGCATTTAACATTTCTATCTTTATCCCATCAATCCCAGCTGCCTTACCCCCTTTCATTCTATCCACTGCCTCACGAACTTCCCCCACACTCACAACTGGCTCTTCCACACTCCTACAAGATGTTATTCTTCCTTGCCCTATACACGAAATCACAGCTTCCCTGTCTTCATCAACATTTAACAACTCCTCAAAATATTCCCTCCATCTTCCCGATACCTCTAACTCTCCATTTAATAACTCTCCTCTCCTATTTTTAACTGTCAAATCCATTTGTTCCTAGGCTTCCTCAACTTATTGATCTCACTCCAAAACTTTTCTTATTTTCAACAAAATTTGCTGATAACATCTCACCCACTCTCTCATTTGCTCTCTTTTTACATTGCTTCACCACTCTCTTAACCTCTCTTTTTCTCTCCATATACTCTTCCCTCCTTGCATCACTTCTACTTTGTAAAAACCTCTCATATGCTAACTTTTTCTCCCTTACTACTCTCTTTACATCATCATTCCACCAATCGCTCTTCTTCCCTCCGCACCCACTGCCTGTAACCACAAACTTCTGCTGAACACCTAACATTACATTTAAATCTACCCCATACATCTTGACCCCATTGCCTACACTCTCACTAACCCATCTATCCTCCAATAGTTGTTTATATCTTACCCTAACTGCCTCCTCTTTTAGTTTATAAACCTTCACCTCTCTCTTACTTACTTCTTCTATTTTCCTTATATCCCATCTACCTTTTATTCCCACTGTAGCTATAACTAAAAGTGATCTGATATATCTGTGGCCCTCTATAAACGTACATCCTGAAGTCTACTCAACAGTCTTTTATCTACAATACGTAGCCCAACAAACTACTGTCATTTAGCCCTACATCATATCTTGTATACTTATTTATCCTCTTTTTCTTAAAATATGTATTACCTATAACTAAACCCTTTCTATACAAAGTTCAATCAAGGGCTCCATTATCATTTACACCTGGCACCCCAAACTTACCTACCACACCCTCTCTACATGTTTCTCCTACTTTAGCATTTAGGTCCCCTACCACAATTACTCTCTACTTGGTTCAAAAGTTCCTATACATTCGCAACATCTCCCAAAATCTCTCTCTCTCTTCTCCAGGTGCATACACGCTTATTATGACCCACTTTTCGCATCCGACCCTTATTTTAATCCACATAATCCTTGAATTTACACATTTATATTCCCTCTTTTCCTTCCATAACTGATCCTTCAACATTATTGCTACCCCTTCCTTAGCTCTAACTCTCTCAGATACTCTAACTTAATCCATGTATTTCTCCCCACTGAAACTCCCTACCTTCAGCTTTGTTTCGCCAGGGCCAGGACATCCAACTTCTTTTCATTCATAACATCAGCAATCATCTCTTTCTTATCATCCGCTACATCCACGCACATTCAAACAACCCAGTTTTATAAAGTTTTCTTCTCTTTTTAGTAAATGTGTACAGGAGAAGGGGTTACTAGCCCATTGCTCCGGCATTTAGTCTCCTCATACGACACGCATGGACTTACGGAGGAAAGATTGTTTTCCACTTCCCCATGGACAATAGAGAAAATTAAAAGAACAAGAGCTATCAAGAAAAAGAAGAAAAACCTAGATGTGTGTATGTATATATATGCATGTGCATGCCTGTGTAGTGTGACCTAAAGTGTAAGTAGAAGTAGCTAGATATACCTGTTATCCAGCATGTTTATTTGACAGAAAAAAGACACCAGCAATCCTACCATCATGTAAAACAGTTTCAGGTTTCTGTTTCACAGTCACCTGGCAGGACGCTAGTACCTCCCTGGGTGGTTGCTGTCAACCAACCTACTATTATTATTATTATTGTGAAGGTTGTCGCCAATCTTCTCAGGAAAAGAATAATAGAAAAAGACTAATAACAAGAAAAATAAACACTTTATTTTAATAGAATGCAATTGAAATAATAAATACGAAAATATGATTAGAATAAACCTATATTAATCAAAATGAAAAATGAAAACAAAAAAAGATGTATATGATTCAAAGCTAAATATTTACAGCTGTGGACGTATCACTGAAGCAATGAATCTTAAGAAAACTCCGTGGTGGCGGTGGTAGTAGTAGTGTTGTATTTTTGTTGTGTGCCTCTAGTTTTACCACAAATCCGACAGTCTTCCAAAACTGTTACAATGTCACATATGATGTAAGGGACTCAGTTGAAAGTTGGCCCCTAGTGACGTCCAGTTGCCTGATGTTTATATTGTCCTGAGGGTACTACTGGTGGTAATGCAGAAATCGTGTTCGTTGCTCTGTTTCTCAATAGTTGAGTCGCGCCACCCACTCAGCCTTGAATCCGATGATCCGAGCGGACACAGAGGACTGTGAAGGAAACCACAATAATTACTCACCACTCTAGCATTAATTTACATAGTAGGCATAAGGCCTTTCAAAAGAAATGGCGAACTGTAATAATTTACTCTACAAACCAAGGCAGGACATAGCAGAAATGAAAGTTTTTACACATGAGTGCAGCTCCAAAAAATAATTAGAGTGAAGCTCTTACACATAATAATGAAGATAGAAGTACTTACAGTGGGATCGGCGTGGCCAGTCAAGTGATCTCACGGCATCCGAAGCCTAGCATTACACCTCTCACCGGGTGAAAAGGGGGTATAGCAGCAGCGAGAGACACCCCACCTTAACAGCAAACTACCACTCAACCATCACTCTACATACCTTCACACTTTCCCTCCTATCTGGACTTTTCCCCTCACAATTATTATTATTCACTATTATTATTATTATTATTCTTCCAGCAAGCATGTGTGAGCGTGTTAGATAGGAGTGAATGGAGACGAATGGTTTTTGGGACCTGACGAGCTGTTGGAGTGTGAGCAGGGTAATATTTTGTGTAGCGATTCAGGGAAACCAGTTAATTGATTTAGTTGGACTTGAGTCCTGGAAATGGGAAGTACAATGCCTGCACTTTAAAGGAGGTGTCTGGGATAGTGACAGTTGAGAGGGATTTATTCTCAGCTGTTGTATCTGAGCGCCTCTGCAAAGACAGTGATTATGTATGAGTGAGGTGAAAGTGTTGAATGATGATGAAAGTATTTTCTTTTTGGGGATTTTCTTTCTTTTTTGGGTCACCCTGCCTCGGTGGGAGACGGCCGACTTGTTGAAAAAAAAAAATTATTATTATTATGCTCACATGCCAAGAACTCCTTTGCATTGTCCTATTCTTAAGTCTTCTTACATTGTTCTATTTTTAAGTTTAATTATAGAATCACACTAAATCTTATGATTCCAAACATTGATCCTGATATCAACCTCTTATTAAATGACTTACATGAACCTAACAACAACTGTCATTACTACACAGCAGAACAGGCTAAAACACTACTCAAAGCCAACAATAACATAACTATCTTTAACTACAATGTCAGATCTTTAAGCAAACATTTTGATGACCTCACTGCATTATTAAACTCGCTACAGGCCAGTATGTCCATCATTGCTCTCACTGAAACCTGGCTAAAGCCTCATACTACAGAAATCTATGCCATTCCTGGTTACACAGCCATACACAATTGTAGGCCAGACCAACAAGGAGGTGGCACAGCTATGTTATACTCGGACCAGCTTGAATGTATCAACAATACATGCACAAGAGATGAACATGGAGAATATATAATAGCTAAGTTTAAATCTAAATACCTACAAAAACCTCTCAGTTATAAACATCTATAGATTACCACAGTCAAATATTAAACAATTTAGTGAAAAATTAGGAAGTATGATTACTGATGCACACATGAACAAAGACCACTTAATCCTCACAGGAGACTTCAATATAAACCTACAAGATCAGGACCCACAAGTAACTGAATTCACAAACACTATGAGCAACGCTTGCTGCTCCTGACAGTAACAAACCTACAAGAATCTCTCAGACCTGTGCCTTTTGTTAGACCATATCTGGACTAATACCATATCCCCATTAAAATCAGGCATAATCACAGACAATACCACAGACCACTACCCTACCTTTCTCATAACCAATCTCGGAAAATTACCACTAGAGACTACTAAAGTTACCTTCAGACTACATAATGAGACAGCTATTAATAACTTCATAACAGCTATGACAAACACTGACTGGCAAACAGAAATAGACAACTTCACAGATACTGACTTATGTATTAATAATTTTCTTAAAAGACCCAATACCTTATAATAAGCATTGCCCTAAAAAACTAAACAAATCACAGGTAAAAGGATAAACAGTCCCTGGCTAACACCCAGCATACTCAAATCCATTAACCCTTTGGGGGTCGACAGGCCTTCTCAGGAAAGTGTTCCTGGGGTCGAAAAATTTAAAAAAAAAAAATTAATTTTTTCTTATAAAATGATAATGAATCTTTTTCCGATCATAACGCCACCAAAATTATGAAATTTGATCGAAAACTGACGGAATTATGCTTTCGCAAAGTTAGCGGTAGCCATGACACTTACGCATCGGCGATTTTGCCCACTTTGAGCCCTATTTTCGCCAAATTACAATGCTCCAGTCTCCTAAAATTATAGCTATTTCGCTAGAACTCCATTTTTTCTATCGATTGAGTACAAGAAACTGCCTATTTACCAATTTCATCTACCCAAAATATTGGTCAGAAAATGGCAATTTTCCAATTTCACACAAATTTCAAACGATGCCAATTTCAAAATAGGGTCCAGAATAAACAAGGTAGACATTCCTGGCACTAAAATAACATGTTCTCTGTTCATTAGTCACGTCTCAAGGCCCCTGTTCCATTACTATTGCATTTCATTTTGAATTTTTATTCTCAAAAAATAGAAGATTTACTGTTATGTATACAACTGCATCATTGTAAAAATGGTACAAATAATATCAGAGCACTTGTGCATGAATATAAGACTCGCCAGATGATGTGTATTGGAGGCATAGTGTGATTTGTTTACTCTTGAACATCGTCAAAAATCGAATAATTTCGCTAATTTGAGCTCAATTTCAAGGTACTTGTCATTGTCATACCAATCAAAATCATCTCTATTTCTGTAATATATCTTCTATTCTATCAAATGAGACCAAGAAAACGAGAATACATCAATATATACCATACGAAAATCGACTGCAAAGTCGCTGTTTTAATAAAAAAAAAACTGTCAGTTTTTTTTCTCTCATTATGCAGTGTGTACTGCAGGATTTTTTTTATACTGCGCACACTGACCACACAGACCCATTCTTTCATATGTATGCCTACCAGACATTTTCTGCTTAAATTGAGGCCGCTAGAATTTGGGCGTACTAGTACGGCACCAACCCATGCTCGTAAAACGTACTAGTACGGCACCGACCCCGAAAGGGTTAATATAAAACACCTATATGAAAAACAGTACAGAATGGGTCAAATAACAAGAGAACAAACAAAACGTTACTCATCAAACCTAACGAGCCTGATAAGGTCAAAAAAATTGTACTATGAGAACAGATTACGTAACTTAAAAGGTGATATAAAAAAGACCTGGAAAACCCTATCTGAAATTCTAGGAACTAAAAAGATATCCACAAACAGAACAATCAAGCTAACAAAACAAGATGAACCCCTACTCCCACCTATTGAAACGGCAAACAAACTCAATGATTTCTTCTCCACCATAGGAAAAAGGCTGGCAAGCAAAATCCCAAGTTCAAACACTCCGCCTAACAACTATCTCACTGGCACCTATCCGAACACACTATTCCTAGCCCCGACCAACCCAATAGAAGTTTCACTTTTAATCAACACATTAAAAAACAAGGCAGGTGACCTAAATAACTTGCCACCTTTTATATACAAAAAAACCTCTCAAGTTCTCTCACCAATTATTGCAACACTAACAAATCCATTGAATCCTCTACCTTCCCATCAATACTCAAAATAGTGAGGGTTACCCCCATACATAAAGGAGGAGATCAAACAGACCTGAATAACTACAGGCCGATATCTAACTTACCCTTTCTCTCCAAAATCTTTGAAAAATTAATTCATAGACAGATATACTCCTACCTCACCTCCCACAACGTACTCAACCACTGTCAATTTGGATTCAGGCCTAATAAAAATACAAATGATGCTATTATACACATGCTAGAAATAATTTACACCGCTCTTGAGAAAAAAGAAATCCCAGTGGAATCTTCATTGATTTACGTAAAGCTTTTGATACAGTTGACCCTGATCTGTTACACCTAAACTTATCACACTTTGGTATAAGAGGGCACTCCCTCAACTACCTAAAATAATACCTTAGCAACAGAAACCAATATGTGTACACAAATGGAGCTAGCTCTACCGCACAAACTATTACAGTAGGTGTCCCACAGGGAAGTGTTCTTGGCCCACTTCTCTTTCTCATTTACATTAACGACCTACCAAATGCATCTCAACTACTCAAACCCATACTATTTGCAGATGACACTACATACGTTATCTCTCACCAAAGCCCAGACATACTAGCCAACACTGTAAATACTGAATTGCAGAAAATATCTACCTGGATGATGACTAATAAACTTACTCTCAATATTGATAAAACCTATTTCATTCAGTTTAGGAACAGAGCTACAAATGTACCACTTAACATAATGATAAACGGGTCCCCTGTCACAAAACTCAGAGGGAAAATTCTTAGGAATCCATCTTGACAGTGGCCTAAAATTTCAAACACACATACAACAAATTTAAAAGAAAGTCTCAGACTGTGGGAATACTATCCAAGATACATAAGAACATAAGAAAGAAGGAACACTGCAGCAGGCCTACTGGCCCATGCGAGGCAGGTCCAAGTCTCCCACCGGCTTAAGCCAATGCCCCGACCCAGCCAGGTCAGGTTACATGCACTTAAGGAAGGAGCACGGCATCTGACCTAGTAGCACAAGCTAGTCAGGACCAACTCACACCCACCCGCATATATTTATCTAGCCTATTTTTAAAACTACACAACGTTTTAGCCTCTATAACTGTACTCGGGAGTTTGTTCCACTCATCGACAACTCTATTACCAAACCAATGCTTTCCTATATCCTTCCTAAATCTGAATTTATCCAACTTAAAGCCATTGCTGCGAGTCCTGTCAATACTAGATATTTTTAGCACGCTATTTACATCCCCTTTATTTATTCCTGTTTTCCATTTATACGGTACTATGTTCCACAACAAGGGAGGTGGGTGGGTGTTGTGTAGTGGGCGGTCACGCAGGTGGAGCTCCATCTAAATTGCGTTTACTGATAGTAGCTGAAGAGACAGAGTGCGAGAATTAAGTGTGTGTAACCATAAACGGCATATACGCATTTGAACCAACATAAGAGGAATCGCATTGAACATTAAATAGAAAAAAATATGGACTGTAGTGTAAATTTTAGAGTGACGGTGGAGTAACCGTTACAGTGGGAATAGGCCTGGCAGCGCCAGCGAATTATTGCCAGATACATTCAAATTCGGAGGTGGAAATTAACAAACAGATATTGAACTAACTAAGTAATATAGCGAGTGGCAAGGATATATATGTGCAGTGACACAGTGAACTAAATCTGTAGTAAGAGAAATAGTAATAAATCCCCAGTATAGCTTAAAATATATGGTGTAGCATATGGAAATATACTACAAGGATTGGCACTAGTGAACTATTGCCAGAGGTCCTGAGAAGCAGAAATAACAGATAAGTAACTACTATAGTTATAAGTAACAAAAACAAGTGATGGTGGCACTGAGGTGCAGGGAATCACAGTATACATAAATGGAGTATACAACCCATGTGAAGTGTCTTTCTCGTTGCCACTACTAAGCGTGAAATAAATTTTGTCATGGAAGTGTAAGGGGAAATTACCGGAGGCATAGGTACCGTGTGGAAAATAAAGCAATGACCCCAGTATTAGTGCAGTGAAAAGAAAAGGTATCTTAAATAAATATAGTGTATATCCTTGTAATAACCAGTGTACAGCACAGTGATAAAATACTAGGGATAAAATAAGAGTAAATTAAAAACCAATAGTCAGTGTGGCAGTGTGGGTGACTCTACTTGCCCTGGTGTTGACATGTGACAAGCGATATTTATAGATTTGAGTTACCACATATAACGAATAGACTAGGATATCAGGACATAATAGAAAGACCTAGTGAACCCAATTGGCAGTAGAAAACACAAGGATAGCGATCTAAGAAAATGAAAGTGGTTTAAAACGTGGCATCGCATGGTAGTACAGGCACCTGAGTGGTGTGCTTCAGTCATACGTCTGGCAGTTCTGCCAGACAGCCACGGAGGCCTACCATACACAACCATAAAAACACCATATACACCATACCACAATATCCTGTCTAGACCAGTGTGAGGATCTCAGTAAGACTAATACATTAAAATGTATATATGATTGATCAGAGAGGAATAAATATGGAAAGAGTTATACAGTGAACAAACCGAAATAAATGGATATTATAACAATAATATAATATGTGTAGTAAGTCTCCATAATCAGTACATCCCACATACATTAATAGGATACAGGCAGGATGGCAGTACAGTATATTTGTGGGACATGTGAAAAGGCTCTTGGGAAAAAATCCAGAATCACATGCAACCTTTGCTTTTCAAAACATCATGTCACATGTTCAAGAATTAACACAGCAACAAAAAGTGACATCCATCAAGAAATGTGTTTCTGGATCTGCAACAAGAGATGTGGAACTATGGACAGATATCAGGAAAGCACTCAGGAGGTTAATA
>WNWK01039692.1:0-17333 GCA_009830355.1 Cherax destructor
AACCAGCAGGAACAATGTAGTTTACAACAACCAGCAGGAACAATGTAGTTTACAACACCCAGCAGGAACAATGTAGTTTACAACAACCAGCAGGAACAATTTAGTTTACAACAACCAGCAGGAACAATTTAGTTTACAACAACCAGCAGGAACAATTTAGTTTACAACCAGCAGGAACAATGTAGTTTACAACAACCAGCAGGAACTATGTAGTTTACAACAACCAGCAGGAACAATGTAGTTTACAACAACCAGCAGGAACAATTTAGTTTACAACAACCAGCAGGAACAATGTAGTTTACAACAACCAGCAGGAACAATTTAGTTTACAACAACCAGCAGGAACAATGTAGTTTACAACAACCAGCAGGAACAATGTAGTTTACAACACCAGCAGGAATAATGTAGTTTACAACAACCAGCAGGAACAATGTAGTTTACAACAACCAGCAGGATTAATGTAGTTAACAACACCCAGCAGGAACAATGTAGTTTACAACACCCAGCAGGAACAATGTAGTTTACAACACCCAGCAGGAACAATGTAGTTTACAACACCCAGCAGGAACAATGTAGTTTACAACACCCAGCAGGAACAATGTAGTTTACAACACCCAGCAGGAACAATGTAGTTTACAACACCCAGCAGGAACAATGTAGTTTACAACACCCAGCAGGAACAATGTAGTTTACAACACCCAGCAGGAACAATGTAGTTTACAACAACCAGCAGGAACAATGTAGTTTACAACAACCAGCAGGAACAATGTAGTTTACAACAACCAGCAGGAACAATTTAGTTTACAACAACCAGCAGGAACAATGTAGTTTACAACAACCAGCAGGAACAATTTAGTTTACAGCAACCAGCAGGAACAATTTAGTTTACAACAACCAGCAGGAACAATGTAGTTTACAACAACCAGCAGGAGCAATTTAGTTTACAACAACCAGCAGGAACAATTTATTTTACAACAACCAGCAGGAGCAATGTAGTTTACAACAACCAGCAGCAACAATGTAGTTTACAACATCCAGGAGGAACAATGTAGTTTACAACAACCAGCAGGTACAATGTAGTTTACAACACCCAGCAGGAACAATGTAGTTTACAACATCCAGCAGGAACAATGTAGTTTACAACAACCAGCAGGAACAATGTAGTTTACAACAACCAGCAGGAACAATGTAGTTTACAACACCCAGCAGGAACAATGTAGTTTACAACAACCAGCAGGAACAATGTAGTTTACAACAACCAGCAGAAACAAAACAATGAAAACATTTCGTTAGAATATTTTGAGAATTGGGCCGTAATTTTTTCATAAACTGACCCACCAACTCAGTGGAGGAGAGTTTTAAGTGACGGTAGGTGAGTAGGGGAATTGTGTACTCACCTATTTGTACTCACCTATTTGTGGTTGCAGGGGTCGAGTCATAGCTCCTGGCCCCGCCTCTTCACTGATTGCTACTAGGTCCTCTCTCTCCCTGCTCCATGAGCTTTATCAAACCTAGTCTTAAAACTATGTATGGTTCCTGCCTCCACTATGTCGCTTTCTAAGCTATTCCACTTCCTGACAACTCTATGACTGAAGAAATACTTCCTAACATCCCTTTGACTCATAGGAGTCTTCAACTTCCAATTATGACCCCTTGTTTCTGTGTCCCCTCTCTGGAACATCTTGTCTCTGTCCACCTTATCTATTCCTCGCAGTATTTTATATGTCGTTATCATGTCTCCCCTAACCCTCCTGTCCTCTAGTGTCGTCAGGCCGATTTCCCTTAACCTTTCTTCGTAGGACAATCCCTTAGCTCTGGGACTAGTCTTGTTGCAAACCTTTGCACTTTCTCTAATTTCTTGACGTGCTTGACCAGGTGTGGGTTCCAAACCGGTGCTGCATACTCCAGTATGGGCCTGACGTATATGGTATACAGAGTCTTGAATGATTCCTTAGTGAGGTATTGGAACGCTATTCTTAGGTTTGCCAGCCGCCCGTATGCTGCAGCAGTTATCTGATTGATGTGTGCCTCAGGAGATGTGCTCGGTATTATACTCACCCCAAGATCTTTTTCTTTGAGTGAGGCTTGCAGTCTTAGGCCACCTAGACTATACTCTGTCTGCGGTCTTCTTTGCCCTTCCTCGATATTCATGACTTTACATTTGGCAGGGTTAAATTCAAGGAGCCAGTTACTGGACCAGGCTTGCAGCCTGTCCAGGTCTCTTTGTAGTCCTGCCTGATCCTCGACTGATTTGATTCTTCTCATTAACTTCACATCATCTGCAAACAGGGACACTTCTGAGTCTATCCCTTCCGTTATGTCATTCACATATACCAAAAACAGTACAGGTCCTAGGACTGACCCTTGTGGAACTCCACTCGTCACAGGTGCCCACTCTGACATCTCGTCACGTACCATGACTCGTTGTTGCCTCCTGTCAGATATTCTCTGATCCATTGCAGTGTTTTTCCTGTTACGTGTGCCTGATCCTTTAGCTTTTGCATTAACCTCTTGTGAGGAACTGTGTCGAACGCCTTCTTGCAGTCCAAAAAATGCAGTCTATCCACCCCTCTCTCGTGTCTTACTTCTGTTACCTTATCATAAAACTCCAGTAGGTTTGTGACACAGGATTTTCCTTCCCTGAAACCGTGCTGGTTGTCGTTTATAAGCTTGTGTCTTTCTAGGTGCTCCACCACTCTCCTCCTGATGATCTTCTCCATGACTTTGCATACTATACACGTCAGTGACACAGGTCTGTAGTTTAATGCCTCGTGTCTGTCTCCTTTCTTAAAAATTGGGACTACATTTGCCATCTTCCACGCCTCAGGTAGTTGCCCAGTTTCAATGGATGTGTTGAAGATTTGTGTTAGTGGCACACACAACATCTCTGCTCCCTCTCTAAGGACCCACGGAGAAATGTTGTCCGGTCCCACCGCTTTTGAGGTATCGAGTTCACATAGCAGCTTCTTCACCTCCTCCTCGGTTGTGTGTATTTCATCCAGCACTTGTTGGTATACCTCCCTATTCTGAATTCCTGGAGTCCTACCTGTCTCCTGTGTAAATACTTCTTTAAATCTCATGTTGAGCTCCTCACATACCTCTTGGTCGTTTATTGTGAACTCCCACCTTCCTTTCTCAGCCTGATTACCTGGTCCTTGACTGTTGTTTTCCTCCTGATGTGGCTATACAACAGCTTCGGGTCAGACTTGACTTTTGATGCTATATCATTTTCATATTGTCGCTGAGCCTCCCTTCTTACCTGTGCATATTCGTTTCTGGCTCTTCGGCTAATCTCTTTATTTTCCTGGGTCCTTTGTCTTCTGTACTTTTTCCATTCTCTATTACACTTACTTTTTGCCTCCCTACACCTCTGGGTGAACCAAGGACTCGTTCTGGTCTTCCCATTACTTCTGTTTCCCTTGGAGACAAACCTCTCCTCTGCCTCTTTGCATTTGGTTGTCACATATTCCATCATTTCTTTTACTGGTTTTCCTGCCAATTCTCTCTCCCACTGAACGTCTTGTAGGAAGTTCCTCATGCCTGTGTAGTCCCCCCTTTTGTAGTTTCGTTTCTCCCTTCCTATTCCTGCTCCCCTCTCCACTTGTAGCGTGTGTACATGTGAGTGGGTGTGCCTGAGACGTGGTCTTTGTGTGTGTGTGTGTGTGTCTACTCACCTAGTTGTGGTTGCAGGGGTCGAGTCATAGCTCCTGGCCCCGCCTCTTCACTGGCCGCTACTGGGTCACTCTCCCTGCGCCATGAGCTTTATCATACCTCTTCTTAAAGCTATGTATGGAGCCTGCCTCCTCTACATCACTTCCTAAACTATTCCACTTCCCGACCACTCTGTGACTGAAGAAATACTTCCTAACATCTCTGTGATTCATCTGAGTCTTCATCTTCCAACTGTGTCCCCTTGTTGCTGTGTCCTAACTCTGGAACATTCTGTCTGTCCACTTTGTGTGTGTGTGTACGTACTCACATAGTTATACTCGCCTAATTATGGTTGCAGGGGTCGAGTCACATCTCCTGGATCCGCTTCTTCCCTCGCCACTACTTGATCACTCTTCCTGCTCCATGAGCTTTATCATACCTCTTCTTAAAGCAATGTATGGATCCTGCCTGAACTATGTCACTTCCTGACAACTCTGACTGAACAAGTACTTCCTAACATTCCTGTGATTCATCTGAGTCTTCAACTTCCAACTGTGACCCCTTGTTGCTGTGTCCCATCTCTGGAACATCCTGTCTCTGTCCACCTTGTCGATTCCTCTCAGTATTTCATAAATCGTTATCATATCATTCCTATCTCTCCTGTCCTCCAGTGTCGTCAGGTCGATCTTCCTTAACCACTCCTCGTAGGACATACCCCTTAGCTCCGGGACTAGTCTTGTTGTAAACCTTTGCACTTTCTCCAGCTTCCTTACATACTTGGCTAGGTGTGGGTTCTAAACTGGTGCTGTATACTCCAAGATGGGCCTAATGTACACAGTGTACAGTGCCCTGAACGATTTCTTATCGAGATGTCGGAATGCTGTTCTTAGGTTTGCTAGGCGCCCGTATGCTGCAGCAATTATTTGGTTGACGTGCGCCTCCGAAGATGTGGCCGGTGTTATACTCACCCTAAAATCCTTTTCCTTGAGTGACGTTTGTAGTCTGTAACCCTTTAGAGTATACTCCGTCTGCGGCCTTCTTTGCCCTTCCCCAATCTTAATGACTTTGCATTAGGTGGGGTTGAAATCCAAAAGCCAGTTGCAGGACCATGCCTGCAGCCTCTCCAAATCCCTTTGTAATTCTGCCTGGTCCTTGACAGATTGAATTCTTATCAACTTCACATCATCTGCAAACAGGGACACTTCGGAGTCTGTTCCTTCTGTCATGTCGTTCACAAATACAAGAAACAGCACCGGTCCTAAGACTGATCCCTGTGGAACCCCGCTCATTACAGGTGCCCACCTCATCACGCACTATGACTCGTTTTTGTCTTCCTGGCAGGTATTCCCAGATCCATTGTAATGCTTTCCTGTGTTAAAAATGACGCGATATCTATTAGAAATAGACATCTCCAGTGAACACGAGAAAGGATAGCCCTTCTAGCATCCAGCCTGTTACTGGGCTTTTGCAACAAAGTCGGTATCCTGGTCCAGTTATCCGATATATTATCAATATCAGCATTTGATCTCAACTGAGAGGATACTAACTAAAGAAATATATTTAAAATGTTTATTATCAAAGTTAGAAAATCTAGGGTAGCAAAGTAAAGCAAATCAAATATACTGAAAATAGTACTTAGGAGGTTAGCTCCTACACTTCTCTCATAAACAATATGATTGTGCTGAAGGCACATATATCTGGTTCTTATGTACCATCTGGTCCAAAGTCAGCAATTATAAAAAATACTAATATATATACAAATGTGTAGGTGTAGGTGTGTGTGTGTGTGTGTGTGTGTGTGTGTGTGTGTGTGTGTGTGTGTGTGTGTGTGTGTGTGTGTGTGCGTGTGTGTGTGTGCGTGCTCCAGGTGACTCGACTCAACCAGTGTCCGTCTGAACGTCTTCTCATAAGCTAGCTTCTCTAACACCCTGACAATCAGAACAGCTTGATTGAACAGAAAAATGAACAATTCGCAGAAGAGCAATATAACAAGCAACAGGAACACAGCGTCAGGAACAAGGAGATAGAAAATCGATCCTAACTGGGGACCATCAGAAGATCCTCCAATAGGCACAAAACTCCCTTATTACTGAATCTAGGTTCAGCATAAAATCCCAGACTGTGACGGTGCAGAGATGCCTTAGCGAATTAGGACAAGAGCTATAGCTAGAGACCTGAGTTATCTCGGAGTGTCAATGTGACACACAACCCAGTAAAACGTCGAAAATCACTGTCTAGACTATTCTCTGTGAACAGAGTTACACAGAGTCCTGAGAAGTATGTGTCGTCTCCCACCGAACACATACTATACCAGAGTCTAAATGACGAGAAAACAAGCAGAGACAAGAGAGAGGTGTTGTCTCCACGATGGTCAGTAGCGTAGAGAGGTGGAGTAAGGAGATGTAGTCTCCAGCTCAGGTGGACGCCACCGACTGACTCCCAGCAACTAGAAGCCGGCAGTATAACAAGCAAACACACTTGAGCACAATATGTAATGTTACATCCTACCTACGAAAATAGCTAAGTCAAATAATAATATAAAGCAAGATATTAACGATTTTGCTATTATTGAAAATATCAGCAATATAAAATTATAAGAAAGATAAATATATACATCGAATTTATATATGTACATTGTGGCCCATTCTGGGGTCGCAATACCTGTTATCCCTGTTTGGTCCTCCAGCTTTTTCACTAATCTCTTGTGTGAAACTGTGTCAACACCTTCTTACAGTCCAAGAAAATGCAGTCTACCAACCCCTCCCTATCTCGTCTTACTGCTGTCACCCTGTCATAGAACTCCAGAAGGTTTGTGACACAGGATTTCCCGTCCCAGAACCCTTGCTGGCTGTCGTTGATAAGCTTGTTCCTTTCTAGGTGCTCCACCACTTCTGATAATCTTCTCCATGATTTTGCATACTATACATGTTAGTGACACTGGTCTGTAGTTTAATGCTTCATGTCTGTCTTTTTTTTTTTTTTTTTAAATTGGGACTGCATTTGCTGTCTTCCATACCACAGGTAGTCGCCCTGTTTCGATAGATGTGTTGAAGATTGTTGTTAGTGGTACCCATAGTACCTCTGCTCCCTCTCTCAGGACCCATAGAGATGTTATTCGGCCCGATCGCCTTTGAGGTATCTAGTTCGCTTAGCAGCCTCTTCAGTTCTTCCTCGATTATAAGTATTGTATCCAAACTTTATGGTGAACCCCGTCTCTCTGGAGTCCCTCCTGTCTCCACTGTGAACACTTCTTAGAATCTCATGTTGAGCTCCTCACATACTTCACGGTCGTTTCTTGTGATTTCCCCTCCTTCCTTCCTCAGCCTGATTAAATGGTCCTTGACTGTTGTTTTCCTCCTGATGTGACTACAATAACTTCAGATCTGATTTGGCTTTCGCTGCCATGTAATTTTCATATTGGCGTTGGGCCTCCCTTCTTACCTGTGAATATTCATTTCTGGATCTACGACTGCTGTCCTTATTCACCTGGGTCCTTTGCCTTCTATACTACTTCCATTCTTTAGCACACCTGGTTTTGGCCTTCCTACACCTTTGAGTGAACTAAGGGCTCATCCAGGCTTTCTCGTTATTTCTGCTACCCTTCGGAACAAACCTCTCCTCAGCTTCCTTGCATATTGTTGTCACATATTCCATCATCTCATTTACTGACTTCCCTGCCAGTTCTGACCCACTGAACCCAGTGAAGGAAATTCTTCATGCCTGCATAGTCTCCTTTCTTGTAGTTTGACTTCATTTGTCCTTCCCTTCCTGCTTCCCTCGCCACTTGTAACTGTACTATGTTTTCAAAGCTCAGAACCACGTGATCACTGGCCCCGAGTTCTCATTCATATGTGAAGTCCTCAATATCTGCACTACTCAAGGTGAATATTGATCTAGTCTCGCTGGTTCATCCTCTCCTCTCTCTCTGGTAGTGTCCCCTACGTGTTGGTACATGAATTTTCCAGTACCACCTCCATCGTCTTAGCCATCCACGTTTCCGGGCCCCCATGTGACTCCAGGTTCTCCCAGTCGATTTCCTTGTGGTTGAAGTCACCAATAATCAGCAGCTTTGCCCTGCTTTCATGAGCCCTTCTTGCCACTTCTATTCCTGCTATCATACTCTTGCCTTGGCCTCCAACTGTTCTGTAGTGGGTTATACATCACTACAATTAGCACTTTGGACCTCCAGACTAGTGTTCCTATTATGTAATCTCTGGCTTCTCCTCTGTCTACCCTCTTCAACTCATCAAGATCTCATTGGTTTTTGATGAGCAGTGCCACTCCTCCACCCCCTCTGTCTTTCCTCGGAATCAGATATCCTGATGGAAAGATGACATCTGTTATCATTCCTGTGAGCTTGGTTTCTATGAGAGCTTTGATGTCCAGTGATGCCTCTCTTTCGTGCCACTGCTCCCACTTATTCGTTATTCCATATGCATTGGTGTACCACACCTTCAATTTCCTCTCCAACACTGTGTTCTGAGGGGTCTGTGAGGGTGGGGGACCTGGCAGTGTGTTGTGGGATTCTACAGCATAGTGGGGTGGGGGATGCAAGTGTGGACCGTGGTTTGTGTTGGGATAGTGTGTTTGGTTGTGGGGTTCTGGGGGGTGGTTCTGTGCGTGCTTGCACTTGTTGTTCTGCCCTGCTCTGGTTGTCTTTTGCTGATTCTGTCCTTGTCTCTCTTCCTAGCACCTCTCACCTCTGTGTCCTCTTCCTCAGCTGCTGTCATTCTGTTTTTGTTCTGTCTCGGTCTAGGAACACCCTCTTGTATATTGATGATTCTTTCAGCCATGGTTTCTCTTGCAGGATCCTGTTTTGCACTGTCTTGAAAATCAGCTTGATGGGCCGATGTCTCCCCTTCAAGTACCCCCATATTCTCTGAAAATTTACTTTCTCAATCATGTCCTCTTCGACTGCTTTTCTTCATCCTGTCTTTCAATGTGTGTCCTTCCCTCGGTCTCCTGAAGCCCATGAATAAAAACTGACTTCCCCCTCTCCTCCTCCTATTGCCTTTCCCTCTTTGCCTCTGGGTCCAATTTGTGCATGGCCATTGTCTCCCTTATTTTTTTCCTGTAGCTCTTCGTGACCTATCCCCCTCTCCTCCATCTCCCTCTCCCCTACTACTATCCCTGCTCCCAACTGCTCTCCACCTTCATTCCTCGGCCCTACTTGGTACGCTGATAGGGCCTTAGTGTAAGTTTTGTCTCCTTCCTTTTCTTTTGACTTCTCGTTCAGTAGGGGTATACCAGCTTCCGATGCTATGTCTCCTCTGGGCAATAGCCCTGTAACTCAATTCAGCCTATTTACCTCATATTCTAGGGCCCTTACCTTGGCTTCTGTTGCTTCGACTTGTGACTCCCATTTCTTTTCCTCCTTCACCCTCTTCCAGTTTCTCAGAAAGCTCTCCCTCCATTCTTTTCTCCATTTGCGCAGAAAGCTCACCTAGTTTGCTCTCCCACACTTGTTCCTTCCTTTTACATTGGTCTTCCATCCATTCTTTCCTACCAGAACCATATTCCTTTGATCCTTCAAGCCTTCGACTTCCCTTATGAGCCATCATTTTTTGGGGGGATGGGGGTCGGTGTTGTAGTTGTGTTAGTGGGAGTAGGAGTCTTAAGTGGAGAGAGGAGGGGATAGGGAGAGAGATATGGAGAAGAGATTGGGGGGGAAAGCGTATGTTTGTGCACGCGTGCATGTGAGTATACTCACCTATTTGTACTCGCCTATTTGTGGTTGCAGGGGTAGAGACTCAGCTCCTGGCCCTGCCACTTCACTGATCGCTACTAGGTCCTTTCTCTCTCTATGCTCCGTGAGCTTTATCATACCTCGTCTAAAAGCTATGTATGGTTCCTGCCTCTACTACCTCACTTGCCAGACTATTCCACTTCCTGACAACTCTGACTGAAGAAATACTTCCTAACATCCCTTTGACTCATCTCAGTCTTCAACATCCAATTTTAACCCTTGTGTCTGTCCCATCTCTGGAACTTCCTGTCTCAATCCACCTTATCCATTCCTTGCAGTATTTTGTATGTCATAATCACGTCTCCCCTAACCCAACTGTCCTCCAGTGTCGTCAGTCCAATTTCCCTTAACCTTTCTTCGTAGGACATTCCCCTTATTTCGGGAACTAGCCTTGTTGCAAACCTTTGCACTTTCTCTAATTCCTTGACGTGCTTGGCCAGGTGTGGGTTCCAAACTAAAGTAGTGCTGCATACTCCAGTATGGGCCTCACATACACAGTGTACAGTGTTTTGAACGATTCCTTACTGAGGTATCGGAACGCTATTCTCAGGTTTGCCATGCGCCCAAATGCTGCAGCAGTTATCTAGTTGATGTATTCTTCCAGAGACGTGCTCGGTGTTATACTCGCCCAACGAACTTTCTCCTTAAGTGAAGTTTGCAGTCTTTGGCCACCTAGCATATACTCAGTCTGCGGTTTTCTTTGCCCTTCAACGATCTTCATGACTTCCCATTTGGCGGGGTTAAATTCGAGTAGCCAGTTGGTGGACCACGTGTCAAGCCTGTCCAGGTCGCTTTGTACCCCTGCCTGATCCTCATCTGATTTAATTATTCTCATTAACTTCACATCGTCCGCAAAACAGGGATGCTTCTGAATCTATCCCTACCGTCATGTCATTCACATATACCAAGAACAGCACTGGTCCTACGACTGAACTCTGTGGAACCCCGCTCGTCACTGACGCCCATTGTGATACCTCATCTCATACCATGACTCGTTGTTGCCTCCGTCAGGTATTCTCTGATCCGTTGCAGTTCCCTTCTTGTTATACATACCTGATCCTCTACCATCTGCACTAATCTCCTGTGGGGAACTGTGTCGAAGGCCTACTTGCAGTCCAAGAAAATGGAGTCAACCCACCCCTTTCTCTCGCATCTTACTTCTGTTACCTTGTCGTAAAACTCCAGATGGTTTGTGACACAGGATTTGCCTTCACTGAATCTGTGTTGGTTGTCGTTCACAATCTTGTTCTGTTCCTGGTGCTCTACCACTCTCCTCCGGATAATCTTCTCATTGACTTTGCATATTGTACACGTCAGTGACACTGTTCTATAGCTTAGTGCCTCATTTCTGTCTCCTTTCTTAAAAATGGGAACTACATTTGCCGTCTTCCATACCTCAGGAAGTTGCGCAGTTTCAAGGGATGTGTTGAAAATTGTGGTTAGTGCAACACAGCGTCTCTGCTCCCTCTCTAAGGACCCATGGGAAGATGTCTGGTCTCATCGCCTTTGAGGTATCAAGGTCACTTAGCAGCTTCACCTCCTCTTCAGTTGTGTGTATGTCATCCAACACTTATTGGTAATTTCCTTGTTGTTGTCCCGCTCTGTACTGTCTTCCCAGAGTCCTTCCTGTCTCATTTGTAAATACTTCCTTAAATCTCGTGTTGAGCTCCTCACATACCTCTTGATCGTTCCTTGTTAGTTCCCCACCTTCTTTCCTCAGCCTGATCACCTGGTCTTTGACTGTCCTCCTAATGTGGCTATACAGCAGTTTCACGTCAGACTTGACTTTCGATGCTATGTCGTTTTCGTACTGTCGCTTGGCCTTCCTCCTTATCTGTGCATACTCATTTCTGGCTCTTCGACTAATCTTATTTTCATGGGTCCATTGCCTTCTGTACTTTTTCCACTCTCTAGTGCACTTACTCTTTGCCTCCCTACATCTTCGGGTAAACCAAGGGCTCGTTCTGGTTTTCCCATTATTTATGTTGCCCTTGGGAACAATCCTTTCCTCTGCCTACTTGCATTTTGTTGTTACGTATTCCATCATTTCGTTTACTGATTTTCCTACCATTTCTCTGTCCCTCTGAACCACCTGCAGGAAGTTCCTCATACCTGTGTAGTCCCTCCTTTAATAGTTCGGCTTTTCCCATTCAGCTCCTGTTACCCTCTCCACTTGTAACTCTATGTATTCAAAGCTCAGTACCACGTGGTCACTAGCTCCAAGGGGCCTATCATATGTGATGTCGTCAATGTCTGAACTGCTCAGGGTGAACACGAGGTCCAGTCATGCTGGTTCATTCTCCCTCTTTCTTTGGTAGTGTCCTTGACATGTTGATGGATGAGGTTTTCCAGTACCACATGCATCCTCTTGGCTCTTCATGTCTCGGGACCTCCATTTGGCTCCAGGTTTTCCCAATCGATCTCTGTGGTTCAAAGTGCCCATAACTAGTAACTTTGCTCTGGTCGAGTGAGCTGTTCTTCTTTCCACCTCAGCCAGTGTGTCCACCATTGCTCTGTTGCTCCTTTCATATTCCTCTCATGGTCTCCTACAGTTCTGTGGTGGGTTATACATCACTGCAATGACTACCTTATATTCGCCAGACTGAATTGTACCTATGTAATCCCTCTCTCCAATCTCGTCCATGCCTTCCATTTCGTCAAATCCCCATCATTTTTACGAGCAGTGCAACCCCTCCTTCCCCTCTGCTCCATCCATCTTTCCTAATGATCTGATATCCCAGTGGGAAGATTGAGTCTGTTATCGTTTCTGAGTTTCGTTTCTATGACTTCTATGATGTCTTGGGACTTCTCATTGATTCTTTCATTCAACTCCTCATATTTATTTGTTATTCAATCCGCGTTCATGTACCAAACCTTTCACTTCTTTTCTAAAACTGTGGTCCTGGGAGAATATTGGGGTTGGGGGAGCGGGAGCCAAGGGGTTGCGGTGGGGGGTTAGGACAGACGGGACAGTGTATGGGTGTTGGTTTAGATTGTTCAGTTGCCTTGGGGTTATAGTGGTTTGAGTCCTTCTGTGTGTGTGTGTGTGCGCGCTGCCTATTTGTGGTTGCAGGGGTCGAGTCATAGCTCCTGGCTCCGCCTCTTCACTGATTGCTACTAGGTCCTCCCTCTCCCTGCTCTATGAGCTTTATCAAACCTCGTCTTAAAACTATTTATGGTTCCTACCTCCACTACGTCACTTTCTAGGTTATTCCACTTCCTGACAACTCTACGACTGAATAAATACTTCCTAACTTCTCTTTGACTCATAGGAGTCTTCAACTTCCAATTGTGACCCCTTGCTTCTGTGTCCCCTCTCTGGAACATCTAGTCTGTCCACCTTATCTATTCCTCGCAGTATTTTATATGTTGTTATCATGTCTCCCCTAACCCTCCTCTCCTCCAGTGTCTTCAGGCCGATTTCCCTTAACCTTTCTTCGTAGGACAATCACCTTAGCAAACCTTTGCTCTTTCTCTAATTTCTTGACATGCTTGACCAGGTGTGGGTTCCAAACTGGTGCTGCATACTCCAGTATGGGCCTGACGTATGTGGTGTACAGAGTCTTGAACGATTCCTTAGTGAGGTATTGTTACGCTATTCTTAGGTTTGCCAGCATACGGGCGTATGCTGCAGCAGTTATCTGATTGATGTGTGCCTCAGGAGATTTGCTCGGTATTATACTCACCCCAAGATATTTTTCCTTGAGTGAGGTTTGAAGTCTTTGGCCACCTAGACTATACTCTGTCTGCAGTCTTCTTTGCCCTTCCCCGATCTTCATGACTTTACATTTGGCAGGGTTAAATTCAAGGAGCCAGTTACTGAACCATACTTGTAGCCTGTCCAGGTCTCTTTGTAGTCCTGCCTGATCCTCGACTGATTTAATTCTTCTCATTAACTTCACATCTGCAAACAGGAACACTTCTGAGTCTATCCCTTCCGTTATGTCATTCACATATAACAAACGCAGCACAGGTCCTAGGACTGACTCCTGTGGAACCCCACTCGTCACAGGTGCCCACCCTGACACCTCGTCACCTACCATGACTCGTTGTTGCCTCCTGTCAGATATTCTCTGATCCATTGCAGTGCCTTTCCTGTTACATGTGCCTGATCCTCTAGCTTTTGCATTAACCTCTTGTGAGAAACTGTGTCGAACGCCTTCTTGCAGTCCAAAAAAATGCAGTCTATCCACTCCTCTCTCTCGTGTCTTACTTCTGTTACCTTGTCATAAAACTCCAGTAGGTTTGTGACAGGATTTTCTTTCTCTGAAACCGTGATGGTTGTCGTTTATAAGCTTGTGTCTATCTAGGTGCTCCACCACTCTCCTCCTGATGATCTCCATGACTTTGCATACTATACACGTCAGTGACAGGTCTGTAGTTTAATGCCTCGTGTCTATTTCTTTTCTTAAAAATTGGGACTACATTTGCCATCTTCCACACCTCCTGTAGTTGCCCAGTTTCAATAGATGTGTTGAAGATTTTTATTAGTGGCACACACAACACCTCTGCTCCCTCTCTCTGAGGACTCATAGAGAGATGTCTGGTCCCACCACTTTTGAGGTATCGATTTCACATAGCAGCTTCTTCACCACCTTCTCGGTTGTGTGTATTTCATCCAGCACTTGTTGGTGTACCTCCCTATTCTGAATTCCTGGAGTCCTTCCTGTCTCCTCTTTAAATACTTCTTTAAGTCTCATGTTGAGCTCCTCACATACCTCTTGGTCATTTCTTGTGAACTCCCACCTTCCTTCCTTAGCCTGATTACCTGGTCCTTGACTGTTGTTTTCCTCCTGATGTGCCATACAACAGCTTCGGGTCAGATTTGACTTTTGTTGCTATGTCATTTTCGTATTGTCGCTGAGCCTCCTTCTTACCTGTGCATATTCGTTTCTGGCTCTTCGGTTAATCTCTCTTTTCCTGGGTCCTTTGTCTTCTGTACATTTTCCATTCTCAAGTGCACTTAGTTTTTGCCTCCCTACACCTTTGGGTGAACCAAGGACTCTTTCTGGTCTTCCCATTACTTCTGTTTTCCTTGGGAACAAACTTCCCTGTCTCTTTGCATTTGTTGTCACATAGTCCATTTATTTTACTAGTTTTCCTGCCAATTCTCTCTCCCAATGAACATCTTGCAGGAAGTTCCTTATACCTGTGTAGTCCCCCTTTTGAAGTTTCGTTTTCCCATCCTATTCCTGCTCCCTCTCCACTTGTAGCTCAACTATATAATCAAAACACAGAACCACAATGACTAGCTCAAAGTGGTCTTTCATGCGTGATATCCTCTATGTCCGAACTACTCAAGGTGAATACTAGGTCCAGTCTTGCTGGATCATCCTCTGGAGAAAATTCTCCAAAAAGAGGGGGGTACCCAGCCTTTCATCTGCCCTTAGAAAGGGGCAGATGACGTCTTCTTTTTCATGGTCAACAATTTAATTAGTAACACATGTTCGTACCCGGCGTCAGAAAAGTCCGTCATAGCTGCCATTTGCAACGAGGATATGGTGATAAACAATTGAGAGAATGATTTCTTTGATGTAGCAGGAAAGTTAAAGAAAACTCCTGTTTCACTTTCTACACTTAAAAGAACAATCATGTACTCTCAGTGATCGAAATATTTTTAAAGAACACAAGCATTTAATTGTAAATTGTTGCGGTTTTAAAACAAGTAGGGAAATTTGCAGGTAAACAATACAGGGCAAACTGGGCAGGAGCGGAGAAGGGGGCATCAGATTGAACTAAACAGCGGGAGGGGAAGTTGCTGCAATGACATTGACCTAACAAAGGGACATTATACAGTGTGTCCTCGACTCCATCAATCCTCGACCTCCATCAATCTCCACTAATGCCAGGTTAATGGATAGAACTCTGTTCAGCAAGTTTTAGTGTAAAGGACAATACAAAATAGCGGTATATTACAGAGAAGTGTGCCCAGCTTCTGGTAGATTAATTACTGCAACAGACAAGTATTGAAGAATGTAGAGACAATCGTGAGTGTAACACCACCAACTAGGATGGCGACTCATCAGCGACGTTCTGCAATCAAGACAGCTTTCCCCCGTATGGTGGAACCAACACCATTGCTCACGTTACAACCTGAAAAGGGTAAGTTTTGATGTTTCTTGTTATACAGGGGCCTGAAAGTTCCTGTGTCACGGGGGCATCAAAATTTATCTACAGATGCCGGTTATGCATGGACTAAGTCCAACCTCGTAGTACCAGTTCAGTCTTTCTACTGACTGAAAATTTGAATACGCCTCCTCTGGGGCAATATATAATTATTTACACAACAATTTATCCCTAACAGCTCCGTGGTGGTAGAATACTGGGTCCGATCGGGGAAAATCCTTTAAACATGGCTGCAGGAAGGGCCCAACAACAAAGAAAAGTACAGTGTCACGTTTTACTGTACAAGTTGATGTTCTTCCAGTAAAAATACCACAAATTGGTTCTTTGAACCGGATAAAAAAAACATATGCAAAGACTTATACTACCGTGTTAAGGCTACGATCCAAGGCCTTCGAAAAAAAATGAAAACTAGTGTTTTTAAAAAAATGAATGAGACCCTCCCCCGGGTCATTCAAAAAGAATGGGACAGCATTCGCTGTCATAGAAAACGTGATCCTCGCCCATCACCCAGGAAAAAAGGGTCGGTTCCCCAAGGTTGGGGGGCCCGGGCCAAAAGGGGGGCTTCCCCCCCCTTTTAAACCCCGCCAGGGTGACCCTTCTGCACTCCCCAAGCTTAGTCCCGTGACTCGGACTGGTGCTCAGTCTCTAAATGTGTATGTACACAGTGTTTATAAAAGTGTTTTAATTTCAATAGACACAAATTAAGAGAAGAAACTGTCTTATGTTTGTCTCTTATATATTTTAGGGGAATTATATTAAGTTTAAACTTTCATAAATTTTACATTTTGTATGTGTATATAAACATTGAAATATATGTGATATACATTTAAACAGTGTATATTTAAGGGAATGACGTTATACTGAGACTCCCGGGTTTAACTGAAACATCATAACAACTCGGGGAAACCCCTTTGTGTTCAGTTCGGCCATATGTACCCTTCAAGGGGGGCCCCAGGGTTCGTTACTGGGTCAGTAGTGTCAGTGTTGTGGACATCATGTGGGAAAATTCTCCAAAAAAAGGGGGTTTTTTTTGCCCCTTTAAAAAAAGGGTCAATCTTTCCGGCCCTTAAAAGGGCCAGACGGCGTCCCCCGCTTCCTGATCAACAACCCTGGTCAACAGTTTTTAAATTAAAACATATGGAAACCCCAAAAAACCAAGAGTCCTGGAGCTCACCAGGGATGCAACCAAGTGAATGTAAACTGCGGGAAAAAAGGGTGTAAACTGCTGTATTAGTTTTTTCACTTGAACATTATAATCATGTGCCCGTGATCAATATTTAGAGAAAAAGCTTTTTAATTGCAAATTGTTGCAGTGGTTTGCAAGTGTTGAAATTTAGTGAGATCAGCGTGCCCCCTTACCGAGCTGCGGGGGGTAGGAGAGGTAGATTGACTTAAAAAACCACAAGGGGGGGGGGGTGGGTCAGGTTGACCTGACAAAGGAACATTAACTTTTTGTCCGTTCTCCTTAATCTCCACTAACGTCGGGAAACTGATAAGAACTCTGCTCCAGCGCATTTAGTGTTTAAAATTCGGTATATTCAGAAGGTGCACAGCCCTTTCTACCAAAAAGGTGAAATTGGGAAAAAGTAAAGGGGCAATGAGTTTGCGTGTCCAAAACAGGCTCTTAAGCCGTAGTAATTTTTTTTTTAATCAAAGAAGCGCTAAACCACAGGGGGTTTTACAGCGCTGCAGGTTTGTAGGTGCAGGAATGGGTTTAAGGGAGATGGACGATTGTTTTGGGGATGGAGGAAGATGACGGTGGAATGCAGGGGGGGAGGGAGCAAAAATCAGGTAGAAGGGACTGAGGGAG
>WNWK01039693.1:0-17332 GCA_009830355.1 Cherax destructor
TCTTTGCTTCTCTTCCACAAGATCTCTGTAACCTTCTCACTACCGTCGCTTTTGACACTGCTCGCCTGAATTCACAAATGCATTCTTCTAAACTACAGAACAAACTTCAACGTCTCATCTCAGATAGCCCTTGGTCCAAATTCTCCCTTACCGCTGTGTTACTAATCTGTCTTCTGTCACACTCTCCCAACATGAACTTGAACTGCTTGGTTTTGGTCTTTCCTTGCCACTTCACCTGCCCCTCGCTCTGGTATTGACATGATTAGCTCTTTTGATTCTTTTCGTCAGTCTCGCTCTCGTAATAATAATCTTCCTGATTTATCCACTTTTCGTGGCGCTCTCCTTCCTGCTCTTGATAGCCTGTTTTCTAAGAACCATCACTTCCTCGCCGCTATCAACTTGCCCTTTCTTCTCTTAAATCCAACGCTAACATTGTCATACTCTCTTCTGACAACGGTAATTCGGTAGTTATCCTTGATCGCGAGGATTACCTCCGTAAAGCCGATGTCTTGCTCTCTGATTCACGTACCTACACTCCTCTCGTTTCCAACCTCTTGATCGCATCAAGAGAACTTTCAACAAGAAACTAAGGACTCTCTCCGACCTCTGGCTTCTGACTTTGACGTTGTTCAACGTTTCGTGTCACTATTCTCTCTGCCTTATTTCTATGGCCTTCCCAAACTCACAAACCTGATATTCCTCCGTCCATCATATCTTCTAGAGGTTCTGTCTCCTATTCTCTTGCTTCTTGGCTGGCCAAACCTCACTCCCTTCTTGGTACTTCTTCCCCCTTCATCACTCTCAAGACTTCATTGAACGTGTTCACTCTCTCCGACCTGTAAGATGCTTAGTCTTGATGAAGATTGAGACGCTTATGCAACATATGGGAATCTTTATTAGGAAACGTTTCGCCACACAGTGGCTTCATCAGTCAATACAAAGCAGAAGGTGTAAGGAGAGGAGGAGTTTGAGGTAATCAGTCCTCGGCCTGGAGTCGATGTGTTCAGTCCATCAATCTTGTAGGAAGTACAGCACAGGGCCGTAGAGGTGACTTATATACTGTAGTCAGGTGAGGCGAAGCAGGGGGAGGCGGTCAGTGGTACATCCACTAGTCGAGTAGGTCTTCGTCCAAAGGTTGGACAAGTATTCTTGTATCAAGATCCCATGATGTTGCAGTGTCTGACAGAGTGATAAATGGTTTTGAAACGTTTCCTTAATAAAGATTCCCATATGTTGCATAAGTGTCTCAATCTTCAACTCGTCGGTTTTCAAAACCATTTATCACTCTGTCAGACACTGCAACATCATGGGATCTTGATACAAGAAATTCTTCAATACTTGTCCAACCTTTGACGAAGACCTACTTCGACTAGTGGATGGTACCACTATGACCCGCCTCCTGCTGCTTCGCCTCACCTGACTACAGTATATAAGTCACCTCTACGGACATATGCTGACTTTCTACAAGATTGATGGACTGAACACATCGACTCCAGGCCGAGGGACTGATAACCTCAAAACTCCTACTCTCCTTACACCTTTCTACTTTGTATTGGACTGAAGAAGCCACTGTGTGGCGAAACGTTTCCTTAATAAAGATTCCCATATGTTGCATAAGCGTCTCAATCTTCATCAAGACTAAGCATCTTACAGGTCGGGAGAGAGTGAACACGTTCAATGAAGTCTTGAGAGTGATGAAGGTGGACAGAAGTACCAAGAAAGGGAGTGAGGGTTTTGGCCAGCCAAGAAGCAAGAGAATAGGAGACAGAACCTCTAGAAGATATGATGGGACGCAGAGGAATATCAGGTTTGTGAGTTTTGGGAAGGCCATAGAAATAAGGCAGAGAGAGACAGATGACACGAAAACGTTGAACAACGTCAAAGTCAGAAGGGTAGAGGTCGGAGAGAGTCCTGCTGGTGGAGACGTGGCTACCTGAGGTGGTCACAGTACTGCTGGTGGAGACGTGGCTACCTGAGGTGGTCACAGTACTGCTGGTGGAGACGTGGCTACCTGAGGTGGTCACAGTACTGCTGGTGGAGACGTGGCTACCTGAGGTGGTCACAGTCCTGCTGGTGGAGACGTGGCTACCTGAGGTGGTCACAGTACTGCTGGTGGAGACGTTGCTACCTGAGGTGGTCACAGTCCTGCTGGTGGAGACGTGGCTACCTGAGGGGGTCACAGTACTGCTGGTGGAGACGTGGCTACCTGAGGTGGTCACAGTACTTATGGTGGAGACGTGGCCAGCTGAGGTGGTGACAGTACTGCTGGTGGAGACGTGGCTAGCTGAGGTGGTCACAGTCCTGGTAGTGGAGACGTGGCTAGCTGAGGTGGTCACAGTCCTGCTGGTGGAGACGTGGCTAGCTGAGGTGGTCACAGTACTGCTGGTGGAGACGTGGCTAGCTGAGGTGGTCACAGTACTGCTGGTGGAGACGTGGCTAGCTGAGGTGGTCACAGTACTGCTGGTGGAGACGTGGCTAGCTGAGGTGGTCACAGTCCTGCTGGTGGAGACGTGGCTACCTGAGGTGGTCACAGTACTGCTGGTGGAGACGTGGCTAGCTGAGGTGGTCACAGTACTGCTGGTGGAGACGTGGCTAGCTGAGGTGGTCACAGTCCTGCTGGTGGAGACGTGGCTACCTGAGGTGGTCACAGTCCTGCTGGTGGAGACGTGGCTACCTGAGGTGGTCACAGTCCTGCTGGTGGAGACGTGGCTACCTGAGGTGGTCACAGTCCTGCTGGTGGAGACGTGGCTAGCTGAGGTGGTCACAGTCCTGCTGGTGGAGACGTGGCTAGCTGAGGTGGTCACAGTACTGCTGGTGGAGACGTGGCTAGCTGAGGTGGTCACAGTACTGCTGGTGGAGACGTGGCCAGCTGAGGTGGTCACAGTACTGCTGGTGGAGACGTGGCTACCTGAGGTGGTCACAGTACTGCTGGTGGAGACGTGGCTACCTGAGGTGGTCACAGTACTGCTGGTGGAGACGTGGCTACCTGAGGTGGTCACTGTCCTGCTGGTGGAGACGTGGCTACCTGAGGTGGTGTTACAACTATTTGAAAACAAAATCCGAACGTCGATTTTTTGATGTGGCAAAATGGTTTATAACTTTTTCATTAAAATCTTTTATTTCGGTTATCATCATGTTTTATATTATATCATATTGCTAGAGCAGTCAATCACTCGTCATAGTATTGCTAGAGCAGTCAATCACTCGTCATAGTATTGCTAGAGCAGTCAATCACTCGTCATAGTATTGCTAGAGCAGTCAATCACTCGTCATAGTATTGCTAGAGCAGTCAATCACTCGTCATAGTATTGCTTGAGCAGTCAATCACTCGTCATAGTATTGCTTGAGCAGTCAATCACTCGTCATAGTATTGCTAGAGCAGTCAATCACTCGTCATAGTATTGCTAGAGCAGTCAATCACTCGTCATAGTATTGCTAGAGCAGTCAATCACTCGTCATAGTATTGCTAGAGCAGTCAATCACTCGTCATAGTATTGCTAGAGCAGTCAATCACTCGTCATAGTATTGCTACAGCAGTCAATCACTCGTCATAGTATTGCTAGAGCAGTCAATCACTCGTCATAGTATTGCTTGAGCAGTCAATCACTCGTCATAGTATTGCTAGAGCAGTCAATCACTCGTCATAGTATTGCTACAGCAGTCAATCACTCGTCATAGCATTGCTACAGCAGTCAATCACTCGTCATATCATTGCTAGAGCAGTCAATCACTCGTCATATCATTGCTAGAGCAGTCAATCACTCGACATATCATTGCTAGAGCAGTCAATCACTCATCATATCATTGTTAGAGCAGTCAATCACTCGTCATATCATTGCTAGAGCAGTCAATCACTCGTCATAACATTGCTAGAGCAGTCAATCACTCGTCATATCATTGCTAGAGCAATCAATCACTCGTCATATCATTGCTAGAGCAGTCAATCACTCGTCATAACATTGCTAGAGCAGTCAATCACTCGTCATATCATTGCTAAAGCAGTCAATCACTCGTCATATCATTGCTAGAGCAGTCAATCACTCGTCATATCATTGCTAGAGCAGTCAATCACTCGACATATCATTGCTAGAGCAGTCAATCACTCATCATATCATTGCTAGAGCAGTCAATCACTCGTCATATCATTGCTAGAGCAGTCAATCACTCGTCATAACATTGCTAGAGCAGTCAATCACTCGTCATATCATTGCTAGAGCTGTCAATCACTCGTCATATCATTGCTAGAGCAGTCAATCACTCGTCATAACATTGCTAGAGCAGTCAATCACTCGTCATATCATTGCTAGAGCAGTCAATCACTCGTCATATCATTGCTAGAGCAGTCAATCACTCGACATATCATTGCTAGAGCAGTCAATCACTCGTCATATCATTGCTATAGAAGTCAATCACTCATCATAACATTGCTATAGCAGTCAATCACTCGTCATATCATTGCTAAAACAGTCAATCACTCGTCATATCATTGCTAGAGCAGTCAATCACTCGTCGTATCATTGCTAGAGCAGTCAATCACTCGTCATATCATTGCTAGAGCAGTCAATCACTCGTCATATCATTGCTAGAGCAGCCAATCACTCGTCATATCATTGCTAGAGCAGTCAATCACTCTTCATATCATTGCTAGAGCAGTCAATCACTCGTCATATCATTGCTAGAGCAGTCAATCACTCGTCATAACATTGCTAGAGCAGTCAATCACTCGTCATAACATTGCTAGAGCAGTCAATCACTCGTCATAACATTGCTAGAGCAGTCAATCACTCTTCATAACATTGCTAGAGCAGTCAATCACTCGTCATAACATTGCTAGAGCTGTCAATCAATCGTCATAACATTGCTTGAGCAGTCAATCACTCGACATAACATTGCTAGAGCTGTCAATCACTCGTCATATAATTGCTAGAGCAGTCAACCACTCGTCATATCATTGCTAGAGCTGTCAAGCACTCGTCATATCATTGCTAGAGCAGTCAATCACTCGTCATATCATTGTTAGAGCAGTCAATCACTCGTCATATCATTGCTAGAGCTGTCAATCACTTGTCATATCATTGCTAGAGCAGTCAATCACTCGTCATATCATTGCTAGAGCTGTCAATCACTCGTCATATCATTGCTAGAGCTGTCAATCACTCGTCATATCATTGCTAGAGCTGTCAATCACTCGTCATATCATTGCTAGAGCTGTCAATCACTCGTCATATCATTGCTAGAGCTGTCAATCACTCGTCATATCATTGCTAGAGCTGTCAATCACTCGTCATATCATTGCTAGAGCTGTCAATCACTCGTCATAACATTGCTAGAACAGTCAATCACTCGTCATAACATTTCTAGAGCAGTCAATCACTCGTCATATCATTGCTAGAGCAGTCAATCAATCATCATATCATTGCTAGAGCAGTCAATCACTCGTCATATCATTGCTAGAGCAGTCAATCACTCGTCATATCATTGCTAGAGCAGTCAATCACACGTCATAACATTGCTAGAGCAGTCAATCACTCGTCATAACATTGCTAGAGCAGTCAATCACTCGTAATGTCATTGCTAGAGCAGTTAATCACTCGTCATAACATTGTTATAGCAGTCAATCACTCGTCATAACATTGCTAGAGCTGTCAATCACTCGTCATATCATTGCTACAGCAGTCAATCACTCGTCATAACATTGCTACAGCAGTCAATCACTCGTCATATCATTGCTAGAGCAGTCAATCACTCGTCATATCATTGCTAGAGCAGTCAATCACTCGTCATATCATTGCTAGAGCAGTCAATCACTCGTCATAACATTGCTAGAGCAGTCAATCACTCGTCATATCATTGCTAGAGCAGTCAATCTTTCATTCATCATTGTACTGCCTCAAAAAGTTTTGATTCTTTTCAAGGTTGAAAAACATCTTTCAGCTTCTGCTGTTGTCATTTTAGTTATTAATATTTTTAACAGCTTGACAGTTTCTGAAAATGTTGACAGCAGATGATTGTCATTTATCATCTGTAGCAAGTTGTTATGCAGGGTTCTGCATTACATGATTAAGTAAATATGTAGATGGTGGGGAGCATAATAATAATAATGTATAACCTTTGGATAAATGTAAACTATAATTTTAGAAATATGCTATGCTTTTTGGGAGGTAATGTAAAGTAGTTTAAGCTGTGAAATAAGGAAATCCAGCTAGGGATTTATTTTCCAACTGTGTGTTGGGGAGGGAGTGGCGTCGCTTGGGAGGAGACACATGTGGTGTCATGGGTGAGTGGCTGGCGAGACGGCGCCTAGTTTCAGCTAAGTTTGTGATGTTGCATTCCCTTTTTGTGTAGCTAACTCAAGCAATAGGCACTTTTAATGTGTGCCAGTACACACCCTGGGCTTGGACATGGTCTGGGCTTGGAAGGAAGAGTGTGAACTGAGGAAATAGGTGGAGATGGTTACTGGGAGAGGGTGGCGGCCGGCGCTTTCACCGACCCCATAGGTACACTTTGTTTTGTTTTGAGGTAGCGCCCAAACACCTGCCCCTCCTGTACTGTTATTGAGGTGTTTTGGCTAAGAGAATTGGGAAGAGGTGTTGTGGGAGTGTGTACATATTGTTAATCTAGTAAATAAGTTATAATTTTTATAAATTAGGAATTTTTGTGTGAACCTTCTGATATCCCAACCCATTGGAGCACTAAACAATGGTTTAATATCAGCTGTTTCTATGGGGATACACCTGGGAGGCCTAGTTTACAGGTGATTTGTGTAACTTTTACCCTTTGCCCTTAGACAAGGCATTAGGCCTCAGGTAATCCCAATATTTGCATAACACAAATGTGAAGGTTGTTGCCAATCTTCTTAGGAAAAGTATAATAGAAAAAGACAATAACAATAACAATAAACACTTTATTTTAATAGAAAGAAATGTAAATAATAAATACGTAAATATGACTTAAGAAAAATGAAAAATGAAAACAAAAATATATCACTGATCCAAAGCTAGGAATTTACAGATGGACGTAGATTACTGTATTGATCTTGGTAACACTGTAGCTATGAATCGATATTAGACTCTGTGTTGTTGGTGCATCGATTTTGGTTAACTCCCACTCTGTTGAAGGATGTTTCCCAGAAATCCAACAGTTTTCCACATCCACAATAATGTCACAAACGAAGTATCAGGGACTCAGGTGAAGTTGTCCCCTGGTAAAGTACAGTTGTCTGGGGTTTCTAGAGTGTGGACTTAGGAACTACTGGTGTAGTGAAGAATTGGTGGTAAAGACTCACTTGGTGAGTACGCCACCCCCCACTCAGCCTTGAATCCGAAGATCCGTGCGGAAACAGAGGACTGTGAAAGAAACCAAAAGAATTACTCACCACTCTAGTATTTATTTACATAGTAGGCATAAGGCCTTTAAACGAAATGGTGAAACTGTAATAAATAACTTTACCAAAAACCAAGGCAGGACAGAGCAGAAGTTAATGTTGCTAAACATGAGTGAAGCTCAAAACAAATTAAAGAGTGAAGCTCTTGAACATAAAATAATGAAGATACGAGCAGCCGTGAAGTACTTACAGTGAGGTCGGGCGTGGTCAGTCAAGTGATGTAACCTGTGGCCAGAGCCTAGCATTACACCTCTCAGCCTGAGATAGGCTGCACCTGCATGCTCAAGTGCATCGCTAGCCAAGTTTTCAGTATATGTTGAACAATTACTCACTAGTAGTAACTGGCTTCCAAATGATTCGTCAAAATGAATCTCGTTCTACACTCCAATAAAATTACGTCACAAACGTCTTTTGCAGCGACTGCTTTATCTGTGTTAAATTTTCTTCTCTTTGGTTCAGAAGTCATTGTGTAAGCATCACATTCATCTCTTAATTTCTGAACTGAAGAGACAAAAGCTGTCAAAAAGGCACTAGCTTTAACTGCATTAATATTTCTAAACTGAAGCTGAGTAAACATGATGTCAACATGAGGCATCACTTTGGAAAAAAATTCCCACCAAATCTCAAATTCAGGATGACTCAGGATTCTCTTGATACCCGCTGCTGCAGATCCAGTGTCTCTCGAGTTAGATGCTGCTAGAGTAGTGCAACACTCAATCACTCCATCTTTCATCTCCTGCACAGCATTAGCTGTTCTGCTCTTGAAATTTCAACGTGTTGCATAAGGCCTTGGAATTCAATTGCCTGCAGTGTTCTTCAATGCTGTCATTCTTTGCGGAGATTTTGAAAAAAATGCTGGTATTCCTGACAAGCTGTTAAAAAATTCTGGAACATTAGTATTGTGCGATGTTGCTGGTGAAGAGTCCAGTTACTTTAGTATTGTGCGATGTTGCTGGTGAAGAGTCCAGTTACCTTAGTATTGTGCGATGTTGCTGCTGAAGAGTCCAGTTACCTTAGTATTGTGTGATGTTGCTGGTGAAGAGTCAAGTCCAGTTGGTGTCATAACAGTGTATAAAGTGAACATTGGTATACACTTCTTACTTTACTTTGCACACCTTTGTTGACACCACTTAACGCAGCTGCACCATCTTAACACAGCTGCACCGTCTTAACACAGCTTCACCGTCTTAACACAGCTGCACCGTCTTAACACAGCTGCACCCTCGTAAGTTTGAACAATGAGCTTATGCGGAAGATCACCAATTAAAATCTGCAGATCTTTTAACAAAACACTTGACAATACTTCTGTTGTTTGATTTGTTATGAAAAAATCCCCAGAATCTCTAAACAGGTTTGTCTTGTAACTCGTAACTAAGAACAATCACCATTTGTGCTTTGTCATAAATATTCGTTGTTCCATCACACTTAACTGCCAAGTATTCAACATTCTTCACTTCTTCCTTGATTTTATTTTTGCAAATTTCTAACATAGATTCTAAAAATTATTTTTGTATTGATTTTGATGTTCCAATAACCAGGAAAAAGACTAGCAATGTTGCTCATCCCTTTCCACTTGAAAAAGCAAATGACCTCATAAATGACTGGTCCAAAATCTCCAGGCATGAAAACCTGCCATCTCATATTAGAGAAAACTTAGAGAGTGCTTCTGAAGAAATGTTGAAACTGATTAATTTTATGAGCCAAAATATTGATGAGAGTGATTGCCTCTTCACAGAGTATGAATTAGATAATGCATTAATTAAAGGTCGATCAACTGCTCCTGGAGAGGATGGTATAACCTATGATATTCTCAGAACTTTAAGGCACGTGCCTAATAATCCTTTGTTGGCACTGTATAATACCAGTTACATTGAGGGAGTTCTTCCTACTTCCTGGACCAATAGTCTCATTGTGCCTATCCCCAAGCCCCAACAGCCTGATACATTTAGACCGATCTCCTTAACTAGCTGTCTTTGTAAAATTTTTGAAAGAATGATACTTAACAGACTGTACTATAGAATCAGACACCAACTCTCCCTCTCCCTCTATGGGTTCATGAAAGGTAAGAGTGTGAAGAATTGTATCTCCACCTTTCTCACCTCACACACCTCTACTAGTTTTACCACATTTCTTGATCTAAAATCTGCATTTGATATCGCAAACAGAACTGTTATACTACATGAACTAGCCAAAATGAATATTTGTGGTAGCCTATTCTGCTGGATAATAGGATACCTGTCAAACAGAGTATCCTGTCCTCTACCAAGGCTTTAGAAGCGAGTCTAAAGAAATGTCCCTAGGTACACCGCAGGGAGGAGTTCTCAGTCCCATGCTATTTAATATTCTGATTAATGCTCTCCTAAATGCTCTACCTGCCTCACCTAAACATATAGCTATAAGCTATGCTGATGACATCATGATCCATACAACAGGGCATAAAAAGATGGGTACCATTCTTAATGAAGTTCAAGCAATTTGTAATCGACTAGGCCTCGTAATATCTTCCTCTAAAACAAAGATATTAACAAGCAAACGACATCCCCCAACCCATCTATTTGCAGGGTGAAAACATTAGCTACGTTAAAACTTACAGATATCTTGGTGTAGATGTACCCTTTACCAAATCCACTATACCACAACTAAATAAAAAATGCAAAGATAGGCTAAATGCTCCTAAAGCTGTTGCTGGCTACAGCCCCAACTATGGTGCTAATGTTAGAATCGCGAGAATGATGTACATAGCCTATATTAGGTCCTTAATTGATTATGCTGCTCCCATGTTGATATTAGCTCGAGAAAGTTCTCTCTGACCCTTGGAGTTAATGCAAAATGAAGCTCTCAGAATTATTCTTGGCTGTCCCAAATCTACAAAGGTTCTTAATATGAGGAAGGGGCTTGGTATTACTAGTATCAGTGATAGGATTGTTGAGATTAACACTGTACTTGGTATTAGAAAGTTAAGAAATGAACCAGACACTGTCACAATGAATCTTACTAAATGTCTAGAAGTAAATACAGATCTAAATGGATTGTGAAAACATGCAATTACATTAAGCTTTACAACCTGCATGAATTGTATCACTGTAGGCAACAAGAGCATTTCACCCCTCCATGGAAGATGTGTTCATTTAATATCACATACCTGCAAGTCCCTCCCAAGAAGCTCATTGCTAGTAATCCCTTCCTTAAATCACTTGTTAAAGCAACTGCTCAAGAAGAAATTTCTCGCCTAGCTGGTAGTAATAAGTTATCTCAAGTTATATACACTGATGGATCTAAACAGGAGTCTTCTGGCAGGGCTGCATCTGCTCTGGTTGCCACCTCCCTAGTTAAGAACAATAATAATTTTTTTTGAACTAGGCATAAGAATTAACAACTGGGCGTCTACACTGCAAACTGAATTGTTTGCAATCCTAATAGCACTAAAGCTAACTTATGACACTGAGCTTGACTCTATCATCATTACTGATTCTATGTCATCATTGAAGGCTCTTGACTCTAACAGCATGCTCATTGGAGAAGCCAGGTATAGATACTGAAAAATCCGGAACAAAGGAATTAATGTACAATTGCTATGGATTCCATCACACATTGGATTACTCCTTCATGATAAAGTTGATATGTTAGTATTACAACCTCAGGTTCAAGGCCTGTTAGCCTGAGTGTAAAAGGGAGCTTGGAGCAAAGAAACACAGTAGAAAATGCTTTGAATTTGTTTTTCCTTTACCAAGCAATTATGATTATATCAGACTTTTGTCTTTTCCTTCACCAATTATAAGATAGGGGTTTGTACAAGTATGTACACTATGTACAGAGAGAGTAATAATAATAATACAAGCCACGGTCGTCAAGGCAAAACAGCAGCCAAAAGACAGAGACAACCTTCCACAACCAGCTCAATGCAGGAATTCCAATGACAAACTGTGAGTGGTATCCACGTCACCTTTGTCACTGTCAAACTCGCATTATAATTGGCTGAACCAAGTCGTTGATTTTATGATGGGGTCCCATCGCCAAACCCTTAACGATGGTTCGCTGGTTGGAGGGGAGCCTATGTGGGTGTGTTTAACATGCTCCGAATAAAGGTTACGTACTCTTTGCATGCAATAGTTAGCCAAGAAGAGCACTCAGAAGGAGAATGTAGAATATAACTTTGGTATATCTGTGTCTAGCATTAGGAATAATATTAGGAGAGAAATAAATAATGAAAATGATTGTTATAAGAATGCAGTTAGAAGCCTGAGTAGATCTATAACCCACTATGATAACATGAACGTAGATGAGTATGTTTATGGAGCAACTTGCAATGTGAACAGACTGACTGATGTTGTAGTGGCCTGGCTTAGGCTTGGCTACAAGTACTTCTGGCAGTTTGGGAGACACACAGATGATGATCAAACTAAATGCAAATTATGTGATCAGGCATATGGTCACTGTCTTGAACACTATGTGCTTAATTGTCCACTTATTGAGGAATATAGAGATAGACAGTATAATAACCTATGTGACATGTCAAGATATCTTATTCATGAAATAATATACCAGTTATACTAAGTAAATTTCCTAAATTTGCTTGTAACAGATAAGTGAAAATTAGATATAAAGGCCTAGTGCCTAGGCCTTTTGTGTATCCATATGCTCTTGCGCTACCGTCCACAGGATGGATATGGGGTGCACAATAAACTAGCCACTTCGGTGGCAAAATATTATCTTAAACACTATAGCATTATGTATATGAGCATCTAAGATAGAATCCAAACTACAGGCAAAATCAACTTGGCCTGGAAATACACCTGAATTTTTGGAGCTCGAGGTTTCATCATGTCCTCTGAGAGGGAGCTCAAATTTGCCACAGAATTTTACGCAGTTTATAATTTTAGACAATACGTTTCAGTTTGTCTCAACCTCTTCATTGTGTTTCACTATCGAAATCTTGTATGCTGAATCAATTTGAGCTGCAATGTTCACTTTACCCAACATTGTCAAATCAATAACGTTGGTTGACTGTTCATGTCTCATTACTTTTTGTGGTAAATGTCTCAAGTGAGTCACGCCACTTTGTGTCCATCAAGAGTCTCCACTAAATAGTAATCATGGAAAACAGAATAAAGAGTTCTTTTTGTCACAGCCACAAAGCTATTCACTTTTCTGATAAACACTGACACTAAACTGGCGCGTATATTCTGTGTTTCTGTTTGTACTTTTTTGTAGAATGTATGAAACTGGTGTGTGTCGTCCTTTTTCTTTTATCTTAACTTTTTCACTTAAAATCAACTGTGAAAAATTAATACTTTGTAAATATTTAACTGGGTTTACTCTAGTTTCCACTGCCAGCGTTTATCAAATGGTAATTAAATTTAACGCTATTGAAAAGAATTTAAATGGCCACAAACACTAATACGGGCCACGCGTTACAATGCGCATACTCACAATGTAAACAGACCGATTGCAACTGGGTGTATGCTGCATCGAATGCAGCTCCGTGCTGACATGTAACGCCAGTAACACTTGTACTGGAGGTGGAGGTGTTGATTCACCGGGAATTCTCCCGGCCCGGGTCTTTAGGAGATGGCGACCCGGCTCCGGTTCCCAGGCGTGGGAGTGTCAGAGACCTATGTCTCCCATGGGAGAGGATGCCCCTCATCGGCGGGACCAACTGGCCCCAGGCCTAGCCACATTCCCCACCAGCACGAGGCATGGAGGTAGATAGATGCTAGGCCTCTCCGGTCTGCCACCTTCCCGAATGGGAAGGACAGGCTTGTGAGCTGCAGATGGTAGCAAGCTCCAGCCTTGGCACCTACCCTGCCCTAGAAGGGCTGGGCATGGTGATCGACCCAACACTTGTACTATCGTACAGCATCAAACTTCTATTTTAAATAATTTTTTATCTTGTTTCAACAACAAAAGATAGAAATTCGCTTATAAATACATTGAAAACAACATACAACAGATTTTTCCTGTAATATATTTGTCAGTTGCAAATTATTTTAGAGTAGGGTTGATGAAGTCATTCGTCTGGCAGTGAGCATCTGGGGAGACTGCAGCTCCTATGGATGAGCCGTCACTGATTACAAAACAGTAAATGCCTGCATGTTTAATGCTAGAAAGTACATATAGACTGAATAAAAATTTCATTACAATACAATCATTGTTTGTGTGTTTTACCTAATGCATTAGATTATGTGATACCACACCCAGAGGGTGCTTCGGGGGACCAGGCCCCCGTGGTCCGATCTATGGCCAGGCTTTACGGTGCCATCAATCTCCAAACATGTTGTTCTTACAGTGAATCTGACGACCTTAAATCTTTCAAGTTAGCAAGGGCACTGATAATGGCCTTGTAGATCTCAATGCCACGTAGGAATATTTTCTCGTTGAGGAATTCATTGTGGTCGTGGAGAAGGATTGGTGTTCGATTCATGGGGGAGAAGCCGAGAGCAGGAATGTTGACCTGGGGAGAACGCAATACTAAGAATTAATACCTGAATCTGAGAGCAGGAATGTTGACCTGGGCACAACACAATTCTAAGAATTAATACCTGAATCTGAGAGCAGGAATGTTGACCTGGGCACAACACAATACTAAGAATTAATACCTGAATCTGAGAGCAGGAATGTTGACCTGGGCACAACACAATACTAAGAATTAATACCTGAATCTGAAATGTTTCCAAATTTCTATCTTCAAGTATAAAATAAATATAAGGTAATAAACTAGATACATGTGTAACACTTGGGTATCTTTATTCAGGAAATGCTTCAGCACACAGTGTCTTCATCAGTCCAATACAAAGAGGAACAGTGAAGGTTAGAAGGAGTTTGAGGTGTTCAGTGTGGTCTCCGTCAGCCTGGAGACCACACTAATTCAGACACTGTGTGGCCAAACTTCTCCACAATAAAGATACCCAAGAGTTGCTCATGTGCCTAATTTATCAACTAGTCGGTTCTCTGAGCCTTAATTTGTAATGTTTTTTTTTAAACTTAAATGTCACACTAACACTATATATGGAAAGCGCAATGCACACTTTGCAGTCTACTAACTCACATGTATTAATGTTGGTAGAATTACCGACAATATGTTAGGTAAATGGACACAAGTGCAACTAATGTGACATTTTATTGTGGCAACGTTTCGCTCTCCAGGAGCTTTATCAGGCTTTATCAGACAAGACCTACTACATTCAGTTTGGAAACAAAGCTGCAAATGTTCCACCTAACATAACGCTAAATGGTTCACCCATCACAAGACTCACAGAGGGAAAATTCCTAGGAATCCACCTTGACAGTAGTCTTAAATTCCAAACACACATACAACAAATTTCCCAGAAAATCTCAAGGACAGTAGGTATATTATCTAAGATACGCTATTATGTGCCTCAACCAGCTCTCATTGCACTATATCATTCTCTTATCTACCCTTATCTCACCTATGGAATCTGTGCATGGGGCTCAACAACATTAAATCACCTTAGACCACTCATAACCCAGCAAAAGGCTGCAGTCAGGATGATAACAAATTCCCACTCTAGACAGCATACTCCACCTATATTCAGAACCCTTAAACTACTCACCATAAAAAATATTCATACCTATTCATGTGCCTTCTACATACATAAAACTCTACATGCTAATATAAACCCTGCGCTCAGAATTCTCCTCAACAACTTTAATAGGTCCCACGACCATGACACAAGACACAGATCACTATTTGACATACCCCGAGCTCATACTAACCAATGTAAAAATTCTATGCACATAAAGGGCCCCAAAATCTGGAATTCATTACCAGTAAATATCAAGTTAACCTTGTCGGAAAATCAATTCAAGACTCTTCTCAAAAGTCACCTACTCACCCTATACTAAATACTCATACTGTAACAAACTTCCAAACCCAATATTATTTTACTTAAGAAGATCTCATTTTGATATGTTCATCCTCCTTAACACTTGTTGCAATCTCATATCATCATATTGTCATTTAAAATCTTATAGTATCATCATTTTCTTAATTTGAAATAAAATATATACCTAGATGAAACTCTAAAAACTATTTCTAGTATTGTTATTATACTAGTATAGCATCAACATACTGTAATTTGAAATAAATTCTACAACTAGATTAAACTCAACCAATTTCTCTTGTATTGTCTTTAAATAGTATGTATAACCATTTAATAATTTAAATAATATAGAACTAGAATAAACTCAATCAATTTCTTTAGCATTAAGTACTTAGTGAATAAGTCTCTAGAATAAACTGCCCCTAATGCCATGGCATGCCAGTGGCTCTCCTTGCATTACAGTTTTATAATTGTATTATATTTGTAACTACCAATAACATTGTACACTTGTAACATGCATTGAAATAAAAAATTATAATTATAATTATTAATTATTATTATTAATTAATTTAACGGCTTGATAAAGATACATCTGCAACATTTCCGACCAGGAATTGAGTTTGTCTAAATCCTTCTTTAGTTCCGTGACATCTACGTCTGAATCGATTATCTTACCTATATTTGTGTCATCAGCAAATTTGCTCCTATCACTAGTAATTCCCTCGTCAATGTCATTGATATATATTATAAAAACCATGGGCCTAAAACTGATCCCTGTGGAACGCCACTTGTTACAGATCCCCACTCAGATTTTACCCCATTTTTGCACACTCTCTGCTTCATGTTGGTGACCCATGACTCTATCCATGACAACACTTTTCCTCCAGTGCCATGAGCTGCCACTTCCTTTAACAGTCTCTGGTGTGGTTCTTTATCAAAAGTCTTACTAAAATAAAAAAAATAAATAATATGAAATTCTTTATCGTGATCAACAGCCTCAAAAACTTTACTGAAGAAAGTTAGCAAATTAGTTAGGCAGGAACGGCCCCTCATGAATCCATTCTGAGTATCATTATTCAAATTATGCTTATCAAGATGACTTGTTATAATATTAGCTATAATTGACTCTAGTAACTTGCCTACAATTGACGTCAGGCTCATTAGGCGGTAATTTGACGGTAACGACTTGTCCCCTGATTTAAAAATAGGAATTACATTGGCCATATTCCACATATCAGACACAAGACCTGTATGAAGAGATATATTAAAAATATTAGTCAATGGTTCACAAAGTTCCATTTTGCACTCCTTAAGAATCCTTGAAAAAAGTCCATTATTGCTTAGGGGTTTATTTTGTTTCATTCAGTCTAGGGATGTATCGGATGTGAAAATTTAGATATCCGCAGATGCAGATATCCGATACATCACTAATTTCAGTCTACATGTTTGATAACCATTTCGCTAGTGACTGTGATATTACACAATTTATCTTCTTCAGGGACACTATAAAAATTAATTACTGGGATATTATTAGTGTTTTCCTGTGTGAAAACCGAGAGAAAATAATTGTTAAAATTAGAGCACATATCATTCTCTTTGTCAGTAAGATGCCCAGAGTTATTTTTATAGGGACCTATCTTATCTCTAACTTTTGTTCTATAAACCTGGAAAAAAACTTTTCAGTTAGTTTTCTAATCCGTATCAACATTAATTTCGTAGTTTTGTTTAGCTTTTCTTATACCCTTTCTAACGTCCCTCTTAATGTCAATATATACTGATTTATAAGTTGACCCTCACCTCTTTTGATGCGCCTATAAATTCTCTTCTTCTGCCCTAAAAGATTAGATTTTTAGATTTTGCCACCGAAGTGGCTAGTTTATTGTGCACCCCATATCCATCCTGTGGACGGTAGCGCAAGAGCATATGGATACACAAAAGGCCTAGGCACTAGGCCCCAAAGGGGTTAACAATTGTACATTTGGGTTTATATCTACATTTCAATTATCTGTTACAAGCAGGTATCTTATTTCATGAATAAGATATCTTGACATGTCACATAGGTTATTATATTGTCTATCTCTATATTCCTCAATAAGTGCACAATTAA
>WNWK01039694.1:0-17331 GCA_009830355.1 Cherax destructor
AAAATCAGTGTATATCGGCATTTAAACTTGTCTTCCATTCAGAAATATGTCGTAATTATCTGCAGTTGCGTCTGCCCTAACCCATGGTGTCTGGTTGTGCATTTTTGAATTCGTGAAACTTGTTTCAAAAAACTCGTTAAAAGGGTTTCATTAGTTATTTTTCCCATTTTCATGATTACTTTATCGGCACCTTCATAGTAAAATTTATGTTTAAAGTGACTGTAAAGACACCTTGTTAAGATAATGTTTTTTTTTTTTTTTTCTTTTTTGGTCTTTGAAGTTCCACAAGTCTGATCAAAGTCACCTCAGAAGAACACTGGGGAGGACAAATGAAATAAAGTATATTGGGCAAGTGTCACTGACGGTCTGAAGATTCAGACAGAACTATGTCATCTGAAAAGGGTTTTGGGATAGGAAAAAAAATCTTGTCCCCCAAATATTCTTGGGTTCTTTAAAAGTTAAGGAGAAAAAAAAGAACATTGTGGACTGCGTCATCTTGACTCGAGACTGACGCGGGGAAAAATTTACGAACTGTAAGATTTAAAAGGGTAATAAGTTGTAGTGGGGTTCCGTAGCATCAATACTGAGATTTTACTTTAATGTATGTAAATGTTTGAATAGGTTAAATTTTTGTCTTATTTTGCTGTCAGTATAGAACAATAAAGGGAGGCAGAGAAGGACCCCTAAAACACTTGGTCATGGGAAAAAATGGAAGGGGGGGAAAAACGGTCAAAAAAGGGACCTTTGGAAAAAAGACTTGTTTATCGGTTCCTTAAAGAACTGCCTTATTAAAAGCACTCCTCCGTTTCCCTCTAATAAAACCCTGAATCCCCCCTTGCGGTTTACCTTTCTCCATAATATAATTTTTGTACAAATTTCCTATATGACACATGCAAAAATCATAGCAGTAATTCTAAGATAGTTTAAAAAACTTAAATCAATTGTTTTTCTTTCCCGGTGGGTGGGTTGGGGGCCCGTCACCACAACAGACTGTAAATGTTCGTCACTGCTTTGTTTTAAAAAATTTAGTGGGCAGTTTATTTTTGGCTAAAATTCCCTTGTAAAAAAATGCTTTTCCCCCCTTTTTTTTGCATTTCTTGCCTCAAATTTTATTCATTGTTTAGTTATTGATTCCCCTACGCTTTTAAAAATTTCTTCCCTGTTTGGTGTGTTAAACCCTTTTGTCTTAAATGTTTGAATGACATCTCATCGTAGTCACACCCATTTCGCAAGAATGACCAAGTTTTGGTTTCTTACGTATATGAAAAGGCACAACCCCCCCGACTCCCTTTTCCCGTCCATCTTTATCTTGTATTAACCTGGCCACCCAAAAATTTGATAGCGTGTTCAAAGGGTCGGGCTGACAATCATCATCAGGGGTCTCTTTTTTTCTGTTTTTTAAAGGAAATTGCCCAAATTCCCTGCTGGCTTTTTTAAAAAAAAACACACACACACACACACACAGAAAACACACACACATAAAAAAAAACACACACACACAGAAAAAAACACACACACACACACACAACACACACACAACACACAAACACATAAAAAAAACACAAAAAACAAAAATAAAACACACACACACACACACAAAAACACACACACACACACACACACACACACACACAGACACACACAAACACATAAAAAATTTTCCCAAAAATCTCCTTTTTTGTTCTGCTGATTTGTTTCAAATGTTGGGGACTAGTGTTGCAAATGTGATCATTGCATATACTGCACACACAGGTGCAACCCTCCGGGTTTTAAACCCAAATGACTTGCTACAACCCACGTGAAACCATGTTGGGCAGGCTTCCAGTCCTTTATACTAGTCACGCAAAACCCAGTCCTGCCCCCGCCAGTCCTGCATCAAGTCCTGCATCACACTAGTCACTGCATCACAGTCACTGCATCACAGCTAGTCACCATCTCTTACTGTATCACACCAGTCATGCATGCTAGTCACTGCATCCCTAGTCCTGCATCTGGCCAGTCACTGCATCACAGCAAGTCACTGCATCACAGCTAGTCACTGCATCACAGCTAGTCACTGCATCACAGCCAGTCACTGCACCCCTTTACCCTGCATGCTATTTTGCATCACAGCTAGTCCTGCATGCTCCTGCATCACGATCATGCATCGTCACTGCATCACAGTGTCACTGCATCACAGCCATTCACAATCACAGCCATTCACTGCATCCAGCCAGTCCTGTCAAAGCCAGTCCTGCATCATACCCGTCACTGCATCCAGCCAGTCACTGCATCACAATCACTGCACCCAAAGTCAATCACTCACGTCAATCACTGCATCACAGCCAGTTGCTGCATCATACCCAGTCACATATATCCAGTCCTGCTCGTTAATCACCATCACAGCCATTCACTGTAAAGCCAGTCACTGCATAAAGATCGCTGTCTTCCAGTCACTGCTCCAGTCCTGCATTCAGTCGCGTATCACACCCGTCACTGCATCACAGTCAATCCTGCATCACAGCCAGTCGCTCATCACCCCAGTCGGTGCATCTATCCAGTCCTGCATCACAGTCAATCACTGCACCCAACCAGTCGCTGCATCATATCCGTCACTGCATCACGCCAGTCACTGCATCACCGTCAATCACTGCATCACCGTCAATAAATCACAGTCAATCACTCACCCCCATCGCTCCACCCGTCAATCACTGCACCCGCCATCGCTGCACCATTCTAGTCACATCATACCCAGTCCTGCATCACAGCCAGTCCTGCATCACAGCCAATCCTGCATCACAAGTCACTGCACCCAATCAATCACTGCATCACACCGTCGTCACGCCAGTCACTGCATCCGTCAATCACTGCATCACAGTCAATCACTGCATCACACCAGTCCCATCACAGCCAACCCTGCATCACAGCCAGTCACTGCATCACAGTCAATCACTGCATCACAGCCAGTCGCTGCATCACAGCCAGTCCTGCATCACAGTCAATCACTGCATCACAGTCAATCACTGCATCACAGCCAGTCACTGCACCCGTAATCATCAAAAGCCATTCACTGCATCACAGCCAGTCACTGCATCACAGTCAATCACCATCACAGTCAATCCTGCATCACAGCCAGTCACTGCATCACATCAATCACTGCATCACAGCCAGTCCCTGCACCCCAATCAATCACTGCATAAAGCCAGTCACTGCACCGGCCAGTCACTGCATCACAGTCAATCACTGCATCCAGCCAGTCCTGCATCACAGTCAATCACTGCATCACAGTCAATCCTACATCACAGCCAGTCACTGCATCACAGCCAGTCACTGCATCACAGCTAGTCGCTGTATCACAACCATCCTGCATCACGTCAATCACTGCTCCGCCAGCCCACCATCACAGTCAATCACTGCATCACAGCCAGTCCTGCACCCAATCAACCCTGCATCACAGCCAGTCACTGCATCACAGCCAGTCCTGTCACAGTCAATCACTACACCCGATCACTGCATCACAGCCAGTCACCACCCGGTCCTGTATCACAACCAGCCCTGCACCCAATCAACCCTATCAAAACCAGTCACTGCATCATATCCAGTCTTCATTGAACATCATATTTTTTTCCTTTTTGCCCTTTGGGAAAATTTGGGTTTTTTCTTTTTGGGAGTTTTCTGTCCTCATTGGATGACGGTGCTATGGTTTACATTATCTATCAGTGTTTGAGGAAGAATAACAGGAGGGGGGCGAGTACTGTGTTTGGAACGCGCTCTTCACTATGACATTTCAGTTAACTCTCCCCTACTCTTTGTGTTCGTTTTTTAAAAATTGAAGATCCATCTGCCCACTTTGCCATTTACCCCTTTTAAACGCTTTTTGTGCGCAGTTACTCAATGATCCCTTGTCAAAGGTTTTTGCAAAATCTGTTTTACTACATTTGCATTCTTTTTTCCAGTGCATCCAAGACCATATGGGTCGGGGAGAGGCACAGCACCCGATCAAACCCATGTTGCCCTGGATTGTGCAGTTTTGGGGAACCCAAGTGGTGGGCAATCATGTTTCTTATCTCTTTCAAAGATTTTTTTTACATTGTTATTGGTTTATACTTCTTAGCTAATGCTTTGCTCCCCCTTTATGGAGTGACTGGGAATTTCACTCATGTCTATGTCCTTCTCCATAGCATATTAGGGCATGCAAGGGGTTTCTTGCAGTTCTTAATGAACACAGATTTCCCACGAGGCTGAGCCTGGGGTTGAGTCCCGGGCGTGTTGTTTGTTTTCTAAAAGTCCAGTGGAAATTTGGGTAATGTCAGAAATCAGGCATACATTGGGGAAATTTTAGGTCATTCTGATAAAAATCATTTAGATTGTCATCTTCAGACCATTGGCTCGTTAAACACAGAGTCATATTGAGATTTCGGTATCTATCATTTTTATTGTCATCTGTGTATCAGATAATCGCGTTCTTTAGGACCTCAGTGATTTTTGTAGTCTTCTGTAGTGTGGGGCTTTCTCTCCAGTTTACATCTTCTCTTGTTTTTTTTGGGGAAATTTTCCTTGAACATCTTCAGTTGCCAGGAAATTGATCCTTTCAAGGCACTGGTTTGAAACCATATTATTTAAGATATCTTCCCAAAATGTTTCATTTAAGGTTCAAGTCCCCGTTGATGTTCTTGTTGTTGAAGTTGAATTTGGTGAAAGGGCCTTCATGGCTCATTTTCGGGGGGACCCCTGTGCATGTAAGTCCTCACTTTCTGCGTGCAAATGAGGAATCCCTTCTTCACACACATAGATGGAGCCCAGTTCTGTCCCATTAACACGTGTTGGAAGGCCACTTGTTGCTTTGCCAACGGTGTGGGGTTTGTAAACATCTGGCACCCCCGCACCTCCTCCTCGGGTCTTAGTGGCATTTTGCTCCCCAGCCTAGAAGACTTTCAAAAATTATCTAAGTAATCTATGTGTTTCCAATCAGCCAGGTTTCTCTAATAAGACATAAATGGGCTCTGATGTAAAATATAAACACCAACTGTACGTGAAAAGGAATGACGGATAACGTGAACAACTGAACTTTTGGCATACATCTTTTCCACAGCTCTGTTGGCCCCCTCTAATCTTTTCCCCCGCTCTGTGGCCCCCGTTTACCTGGAAAAAGTTCCCGGGGGCAACGCCCGCCGGGGGCCCGGGCTGTGACCAGGCCTCATGGTGGATCAGAGCCTAATCAACCAGGCTGTTACTGCTGGCTGCACGCGTCAAGTACGAACCACAGCCCGGCTGGTCAGGTACTGACTTTAGGTGCCTGTCCAGTGCCTGGAAACAACCAAGGGGCTAATGGGTTCCCCCCTTTGTACCCCGGGGGGGCGTTGTCGGGCCCATGACACTTATTGTTTTGTCTCTCAACGTGCTAGTGGCACCCTGGTTTTTTTATTAGGGGGGTGTTGCATCGTCTGCCGAGTCTTTTGCTTTCGTAGGGAGTGACTCTCGAGTGCAAGTTTGGTACTAATCCCCTAGGTTTTCCCAAATGTATATAATAATGTATCTCTTCCGCCTGCGTTCTAGGGGGTACAGGTTTGGGGAAATTCAAGCGTTCCCGGGTTTTTGGTTTATTGCAGTTATGCGTGCCTGAAGGTTCTCTGCATATTTTCTAGTTCGCAGTTTCACCTGCCGAAAAGGGGCAGTTAGTGTGCACAATATTCCAGCCTAGATGAACAAGCGACCTGAAAAGTGTCATCGCTGGCATCCTTGGTTTTGAAGGTTCTCATTATCCATCCTGTCATTTTTTTAGCAGATGCGATTCCAGTGTTATGGTCCTTGGGGGAGATCCTCTGACATGATCACTCCCCGGTCTTTAACTTTGTTTTTTCCCCTATTGTGTGGTTGGAATTTTTTTATACTCCGTGAAATTTAATTTTCTCCCTTTTCCATATCAAAATTGAAATTTCTCATCATTGCTTTATATTGGTTTCTGCAGCCCATTTAAAGATTTGGTTTATGTCTGCTTGGAGTCTTGCAGTTTTTAAAGGTGGACACTGTCATGCAGATTCGGGGGTCATCTGCAAGGAAGACACGCACTGTGGTTTATAACCCCGTCTTGTCCGATATGAGGATGAGGAACAAAATGGGGCAGTCTGTGCCTTGTGGAACAGATCCTTTTCCAACTTTTCCTTTTTGCCTTTTGTGTGCTATTACACCATTGTCCCCTTGTAAGGGTTTTAAAGTCTGTGTATATAACATCTGCATTCTGTTTGTCTTCTAGAGCATCAGGACTTTGTCTAGTGGTCAGTGTTGGGACGAAGGGGCATCTCCCAAACCCCTGCTGCCCTGGGTTGTGTAATTGATGGGGATCTAGATGAGTGGCGATCTTTCAAAGATTTTTTTGATATGGGGTGTTAGGGTATTGGTCTGTAGTTCTTTGCCAATGCTTTACTGCCCCCTTTTTGGAGTGGGGGTATGTCTGTTGTTTTTTGTAACTGGGGGCGCCCCCGTGTCCTGCTTTCCCCTCCCTAGGATTTAAAAAACCCTGATAGGGGGTTTTGCAGTTCTTGATAACACGGAGTTCCATGAGTCTGGGCATGGACGGAGTGCATGGGCTGTTTTTTCGCCTCTTCGAAGTCATTTTTGGGGTCAGGGGTAATGTCAGATGGTTTGCGTCTACCAGGTTTTTTGGCACTCTCAAAAAAAATTTAAATTTGGTCTTCGACTTTCAGTCTGGTTGCGGCTCGCTAAAAACTGGATACTGGGGCGTTAGTAACTCACTCATTTCCTTGCTGTCATGTTAGGACCCATCCCGTTTAAGTAGGGGAATACTGGATGTTGTTCTCGACTTTGATTTGGCAAAAAAAAAAATACTTTGGGTTTCTTTCAATTTCAATTATGGCTTTTAGTTCTTCCAGCATTTCTTGATTCCTGAAAGATTCCTTTAGTTTTAGTTCGATGTTTGCTATTTCTCTGACCAGTGTCCCCCTACGTATTTCAGATATATTGGCCTCTTGTAGCCGCTCTGTTATTCTTTGCCTTCGCCTATATGTATAGGGAGCGCCTTTCTCTTTCTAGTTTACATCTTCTCCTTTTCCTTAGGGAATTTGTCTTGAGGAAACCTCAAGTGTCACAGGGGTTAATTTGTTCTAGACATAGGTTAGGATCTGAGATGATTAGGTTATCTTCCAGTTTATATAATTTAGGACTTGGTTTACTTGATCCCACCTTATGTTTTTGTTATTGAAGTTGAATTTGGTGAAGGCTCCACCTGTCAAAATCTAGTCAATTCATCCTAGGTAAGACATTAGGAGGTGGAACCCACCTAGACACACAATTCACACTATAACGCAGCCTTTATGTAAAAGCTGGTCATGTGTCATGCTGTACAGTGTGTGTGTACTCCATTTATACTCACCTATTTGGGTTGCAAGGTCGATTCACAGCTCCTGGCTCCGCCTCTTCACTGGCCGATACTAGGTCTCTCTTCCTACTCCTTGAGCTTTATCATACCTCTTCTTAAAGCTATGTATGGATCCTGCCTCCACTACATCACTTCCCAGACTATTCCACTTCCTGACAACTCTGTGACTGAAGAAATACGTCGTAACTTCCCTTTGATTCATCTGATCTTCAATTTCCCAACTGTGACCCCTTGTTGCTGTGTCCCATCTCTGGAACACCCTGTTTTTGTCCACCTTGTCGATTCCTCTCAGTATTTTGTAAGTCGTTATCATATCCCCCTATCTTTCCTGTCTTCCAGTGTCGTCAGGTTGATTTCCCTTAACCTCTCCTCGTAGGACGTACCCTTAGCTCGGGACTAGTCTTGTTGCAAACCTTTGCACTTTCTCTAGTTTCCTTACATGCTTGGCTAGGTGAGGGGTTCCAAACTGGCGCTGCATACTCCAGTATGGGCCTAACGTACACAGTGTCAGGGTCCTGAATGACTCCTTATTAAGATGTCGGGAAAGCTGTTCTTAGGTTTGCCAGGCGCCCATATGCTGCAGCAGTTATTTGGTTGATGTCGCCTCAGGAGATGTGCCCCGTGTTATACTCACCCAAGATCCTTTCCTTTGAGTGAGGTTTGGAGGCTTTGGCCCCTAAACTGTACTCCGTCTGTGGTCTTCTTTGCCCTTCCCCAATCTTCATGACTTTGCACTTGGTGGGGTTGAACTCCAGGAGCCAGTTGCTGGACCAGGCCAACAGCCTGTCCAGATCCCTCTGTAGTTCTGCCTGGTCCTCGTCCGATTGAATTCTTCCCCATTAACTTCACATCATCCGCAAATAGGGACACTTCGGAGTCTATTCCTTCCGTCATGTCGTTCATAAATACCAGAAACAGCACTGGTTCTAGGACTGATCCCCAGTGGCACCCCGCTCGTTACAGGCGCCCACTCTGACAACTCGCCACCTACCATAACTCGCTGTTGTCTTCCTGACAAGTATTCCCTGATCCATTGTAGTGCGTTCCCTGTTTTCCCTGCCTGGTCCTCCAGCTTCCGCACTAATCTCTTGTGTGGAACTGTGTCAAACGCCTTCTTACAGCCCAAAGAAAATGCAATCTACCCACCCCTTTCTCTCTTGTCTTACTGCCGTCACCCTGTCATAGAACTCAAACTACTGGAGTTGTCGTTGATAAGCTCATTCCTTTCTAGGTGTTCCACCACTCTTCTGATTTTTGTGTGTGTGTGTGTGTGTGTGTGTGTGTGTATGTGTGTGTGTGTTTTGTGAAATCATACTGCAGTATAAATAGTGTCGGGTTGGCGGAGTCGAAAATGATGAAAGGGAGAATTTTCTATTCTGGTTGTCTCATACTTGTCACTCTTGGCGTGAGGTAATTCCAGGGTAAAGTGAGCAAGTTGCTGAGTCCAGACACTGGATCTCCTGGTTGGGACTCCCCAAGGGGTTGTGTTACCACAGACTGTAGTCCAGGAACAGCCGCTTTGCTCTCGTCTTTCTAGGAGTACGTCGAAACGTGCGAACTCCTTCAAGCGACGGTAGTTTGACCGCTTTTTGGGGTGACCTCTTCACAGCTGCACTGGGAATTACACAACCCACGCCACCCATTACTTGATAATGGTAGACCTCGATAATCTGTTAGGAAAAAGAACACAAGTGCGACTTTTTATTGTTGAAAGGGTTTTTCGCTCTCCAGGAACTATGTCATGCCGTTACCGGCTTAGAGGCGAAACGTTGCCAATAAAATATTACATCATTTTACCTATTTTCTTTTCCCCAACACATAGTGTTTAAGGTGTTGTGACAGCTACAGACAGATACATTGAAATGTATGTCATCAGTTTTATATACGGGGGGGTATATAACCTTCCCCGGGATATATACTGGCGGGTATATAACCCCCTGGTTTTTTAAAACTGGCGGTTTTTATACTTTTCCCGGGGTATATATACTGGCGGGTATATACCCCCTGATATATACTGGCGGGGTATATAACCCCCGGGTATATATCTGGCGGGTATATACCCCCCGGGGGTATATACTGGCGGGGTTTTTTACCTTTGGGTATATATACCGGCGGGTTTTTTACCCCCGGGAAAAAATACTGGCGGGTATATACCCCCGGGTTTATACTGGCGGGATATAACCCCCGGGTATATATACTGGCGGGTATATACCTTCCTAGAGTATATATACTGGCGGGTATATACCCCCGGTATATATACGGGGGGGTATATAACCTTCCCCATATATATACTGGCGGGTTTTTATACCCCCGGATATATCTGGCGGGGTTTTATACCTTCCCCGGGATATATACTGGCGGGTATATATTTTAATATATACTGGCGGGGATATAACCCCCGGTTATATACTGGCGGGATATACCCCCCGGGGTATATCTGGCGGGTATATATTTCCCCGGGATATATACTGGCGGATATACCTTTCCCCGGGATATATACTGGCGGGGTATATAACCTTCCCCGGGATATATATTTGGGGTTTTATAACCTTCCCCGGGATATATACTGGCGGGTATATAACCCCCGGGTATATATACTTCGGGTATTTTACCTTCCCCGGGATATATACTGGCGGGTATATAACCCCCCGGGGGTATATACTGGCGGGGATTTTTACCTTCCCCGGGATATATACTGGGGGTATATATACTTTGATATATACTGGGGGGGTATATAACCTTCCCCGGGATATATACTGGGGGTTTTATACTTCCGGATATATTTCTGGCGGGATAAAACCTTCCCCGGGATAATCTGGCGGGTATATAACCTTCCCCGGGATATATACTGGCGGGGATATATTCCCGGGGGGGTTTTTTTATACTGGCGGGTATATACCCCCGGGTAATATACTGGCGGGGGAAAACATTTTTTTCCGGGTATATACTGGCGGGGTATATTCCCTTTTCCCGGATATATATACGGCGGGGTATATTCTTCCTATATATAAAAAGGGGGGTATATAACCTTCCGGATATATATACTGGGGGTATATTCCTTCCCCATATATATACTGTCGGGGTATATTTCTCGGATATATATACTGGCGGGGTATATTCTTTGGGGGTATATACTGGCGGGGGATATTCTTCCCGGGGGTATATACTGGCGGGGTATATTCCTTTTTCCGGAATTTTATACTGGCGGGTATATACCTTCCCAGAGTATATATACTGGCGGGTATATACCTTCCCAGAGTATATATACTGGCGGGTATATAATTTTGGGGGAATCCTTGGGGGGTATCCTTTCCCGAGGTATATATACTGGCGGGGGTATATTCCTTCCCAGAGTATATATACTGGCGGGGTATATTCCTTCCCAGAGTATATATACTGGCGGGTATATTCCTTCCCCGGGATATATACTGGGGGGGATATTTTTTCCCGGCAAAATATACTGGCGGGGGTATATATTCCTTCCCCGGGATATATACTGGGGGGTATATTCCCTTGGGTATATATACTGGGGGTATATTCCCCTTTGGGATATATACTGGCGGGGTATATTCGGGGGTATATATACTGGCGGGGTATATTCCCTTGGGTATATATATAAAGGGGGTATATTCCCCGGGTATATATACTGGCGGGGTATATGTATACTTGTATACTGGCGGTGTATATATACTGGCGGTGTATATATACTGGCGGTGTATATATATACTGGCGGTGTATATATACTGGCGGTGTATATATACTCAGCTGTTCCAAATAATCCCGAGGAATCAGAGATTCAGGTATCGAAGTATATGTTTTTACTGTTTATTGCAGTGCATGGTATTCATGCAGATCATGTTCTCAACGTGTTATCATCAAGGACGACTGAGGCGGTTATATGAATTATTCCTTCGGTCTCGCGACGTTCATCAAGTACCTCAACAGTGGTTCACCTTCCTCGCAGGATTTTGTGCGTCGAGTCACTGAAACTGATGGTGATGCTTGGCTCTCCGGTGTTCATTCTCACTGTAAATATCTTCACCATAATGCTCCTTCAACTTTTGGTAGAAATACTTGATTGAATATTCTTTTCGTCCGTTTACGAGAGCGTGTGTGTACTCAGTGAGGTGTGACGCTGAGTACTGACGTTCATTGCATTAAGAAATGCACAGCGTCTTGGAAGCATCTTCCGTCCTTTATCACTTGGTGTCCCAATGGATTCTGCCTTTTCGTCTTTATTTCGGAGGAATGCTGAGCACAAATGCCACGATTTTTTTTTTTTTTTTTTTTTTTGCCTCAGCTGCCACTAAAGTAAAAGCATGTCGTGTGCGCTCTATTACACTATTCCCTCATTCATCTTGTATATCTCTTGTTTATCTCTAGAGTTACTACGTTGCTTGCAACTTTTTCTCGTTTGATTGTGATCTCATTGTCGACAAGTATGGTTTCTGGACAGAGTGTACAGTCACTTTTAACGTCAAATACAGGAACGTTTGAGAGAATTTGCGGTATTTTGTTCTCTGGTGTTAAACTAGCTTACGACTTTCGCTTTTCAGTTGTAATTGTGTTTGCAGGTGTGTAGCTCGTGTGGCAAACAACATGAAGTGGGTGAGTTTTCCTGGGCGCCTCTTAAAGTCTTTCTTGATGCTGCCAGACACACACGTCCTGCCTCACCTTCACTCCAACATTTACAATACCAGGCGATCCAGGATTCTTGCGCACACCACAGTGTACATCCATTAACTGAAACGAGAAAATGTAAATGAGCATGGTATACATAGTGCTTTGCATTACATGTATATAACATGTATTACTAATGTATTATATATTACAGGTACAGTAGTATGTTATTATTTTTCTAACGTTGTCATGAACATTTTCACTAGATTTCTTGTATTTGAACATCCACTTTTATCATGTCTGAATGTTAAGATGCGAAGTAAACAAAGAACAGCAGCCATGTTGGACGCCATTTTGAATTCCTGCTTTACCGCAGGTAAGTTTCCGGAGACCTTTCTTAAAACACTCTTAATGCATCTTTCCCGAAAGTTTCAACTTGCTACCAGTGCAGTAAATTACTAACTTCATCAATATTTAACAATCCTTCAAAATGTTACCTCCATCTTCCCGATACCTCTAACTCTCCGTTTAATAACTCTCTTCTCCTATTTTTAACTAACATATCCATTCGTTCCCTAGGCTTTCTAAACTTATTAATCTCACTCCAAAACTTTTTCTTATTTTCAACAAAATTTGTTGATAACATCTCACCCACTCTCTCATTTGCTCTCTTTTTACATTGCTTTACCACTCTCTTAACCTCTCTTTTTCTCTCCATATATCTTCCCTCCTTGCATCACTTCTACTTTGTAAAACCTCTCATATGCTAACTTTTTCTCTCTTACTACTCTCTTTGCATCATCGTTTCGCCCACCTGGTGTTTTTTCATAAATAATAATATACTCAGGTATTTTCCATTCACTACTTTCAAAACATATTCTCTAACCAACTTAAAACTGGTTTATTTTTTAAAGAGCATTAGCTTCTTGACCGTGATCTTAAGTCTGTGTGTTGCGTTACTCACCACATGAATATAATAATGGAAGTACCGACGAGTTGATAAGTAAGACACATGTGCAACAGTTAGGTATCTTTATTCTGAAAAGTTTTGTCTATACAGTAGGCTTCTTCAGTCGAATTCAGAGTAGGCAGCAGAAACAGTAGAGATGTAAAGACGATGTAATTAGTGGTCAGTCCCTCAGCCTGGAGAAGAGTTCCGTTCCATAGTCCTGAACAACGTTCCAGAGGCAGAAAGATTTGTGCTTATATACCGGAGTTAGATGAGATGCAGCAGACGAAGGCATTGTCACTGGTAGACGGGATTTTCCAGTGGAAGTATGTCATCCCAAGAATTGGGCCAGAAGTTAGCAAGTAGGTTGTGATGTCCTCTGTGCAAGATTACATGATGGTGCTGTGTTTAACAAGTTGTATTAGACACAGGTGCAACATCTCGGTATCTTGTAGACGTTTCGCCATCTAGTGGCTTTATCAACACAGTACATGAACAATACATGAACTTCTGGCCCAATTCCTGGGCATGCGTACTTCCACTGGGAGTCCTACCTACCTTCGCCTGCTGCCACTCACCTGACTCCTGCCTGTGCTTCAGGTTCTTCAAGACAACGGTGCTCTTCAATTCCTCTTAGGCTGAGAGATTGATTACTTCCTCTTCTACTGACTGCTGTATATATTTAAACTGCCTTCATATTATGTCCATGTATTGTACTGACAAAGCCACTGGATACCCAGATGTTGCACATGTGTTTGATTCATCATGTGTGGGCATATGTTCGATTTCCTTTTCGAATTCTGAGGAATTTATGTCTATTTCAGGTATATAATTTGTTGGGTGGGCAGAGGTAACGACCAAAAAAATTCTGGATTCTTCACTTTCTTGTGGTTCAGTGGACTGCTGAACATTGATTCATACTGATCTTGAAAAAGTTCGCTCGTTACTTTTCTTCATCTGAGAGCAGGAAGCCAATTTTGTAAGTAGTTATTAATTTACATATTGTTTACATGTAGAAATGTTAAGGATTCATCGCTATTTCCAAAATGACTTTTGTTTGTTCCTTTTTGCACTTTCGTCTGGTATTACCTGGAGTTTACCTGAAGAGAATTTTGGGGTCAACTCCTCTGCGGCCCGGGCTGTAACTAGGCCTCGTGATGGATCGGGGGCTGTTCAACCAGGTTGTTACTGCTGGCGGCACGTAAACCGACGTACGAACCACAGCCCGGTTGATCAGGTACTGACTGTAGGTGTCTGTCCAGCGCCTTCTTGAAGATAGCCAGAGGTCTATTGGTAATCCTCTACGTATGCTGGGAGGCAGTTGAACAGTCTTGGACCCCTGACACTTATTGTGTTGTCTCTTAGTGTACTCGTGGCGCCCCTGCTTTTCATTGAGGAAGGTTGCATCTCCTGCTGAGTCTTTTGCTTTCGTAGGGAGTGATTTTCGTGTGTAGGTTTAGTACTAATCCCTCTAGGATTTTCCAAGTGTATATTTTCATGTATCTTTCTCGCCTGCGTTTCAGGGAATACAGATCAAGAGACTTCAACCGTTTCCAGTAACAGTGAAAGTTAAAATGCCAGTAACAGTGAAAGTTAAAATGTAAATTGTGACGAGACAGGATATTAACTTGTTTTTTAGAAGTAAAGTTTTATTTTCATATATGATTAACATTATAATTATTACCCCGCAATAATTTAAAAATCTAATAAATTAGGCACAATTGGTCCCTAAATGAACCTTTACTTCGAAGACATATAAGTAACCTTTATAATCATAATCCCTTTTTTTCTTTTCTTATTCCTTTTTTATTTCTCTCTTTAATTGAATATATTCTTAACTGCCCATCCCCTCTTTTGATATGCCTATATGTGCCTCTCTTTTGACCAATGAGATGTTTTAATCTATTGTTTATGCATTTGGGATAAAAAAAATTTAGATCTAATTTCCCTACTCGGATCAAAAGTTGTCTGGTCAGCTAGAACTATGCTCTGGAACACGTCATATTGACAACCAACACCACCTACCTGACCCATAGTCAGGTCATCCCAATTAGCCCACCCAGGTAATTTCTCAGTCCCATGAAGTCGGCCAAGTGAAAGTCTGGGACAGAGACGATTGCAGTTATCTGGGTAATTCCATGATATATTGAAACTAAGTGATTTGTGATCACTTTCCCCAAGCTCATAATTAACCTCAAGATTATTAACTAGTGATTCTTTGTTGGCAAGAACCAAGTCAAACAGGTTGTTTCCTCTAGTTGGTTCTGTCACAAACTTTTTTAAAAAACAATCCTGAATCTTTTTCCAAGAAAATCACTAGACTCAAGATTTCTTGTCATATTGTTCCAATCAATTTGTCAAAAAAGTTAAAATCTCCCAAACTCGACTTTTTCACATCTAAACACCTTAAAAACGTCCCATAGCAGCTTACTGTACTCCTATAAAGTTTTTGGGGGCCCTATAAATCACACCCAAAATTAATTTGTCATGACCTAAAAAACAGCTAAACAGATTCTGTGTCCGATGCTTCTAATCTTATATATTGTCTAAAAAAATTTAAATTATCTCTGACATACATCCCCACCCACCACCCTTCCTGTTGACCCTATCAGTGTGGAATAGTTTATAGCCTTGTATGTCGCATTCGGGAAAGACATTTTTTTCTCCCCAGGCAACCAAGTCTTGATATAGCAATAATATCTATATTACCTGAACATACAAGTAATCTTAACTCATCTATCTTATTTCTTAGACTCCTACTATTAGTATAGTAAATCTTAAGAGAGCTAGTCTACTGTGTCTCTTTGTTGATCAATTGCATTGCCTTTACTAACAACAAAATTTTTGAATATTGTCTATTAAACATATCCCTAAAATTTATCCTGGTAATATCTGCTGTTTTCAACCTTTTCATTGCAGCTTGATTGTTTCCCCCACACACCCATGTCTATAATCTATCAGTTTAAAGTCCGGGGCAAGTGAGTTGGCTAATGCAACCACTCCAGCCCCTGAGAGATGAACCCCATCCCTTGCATACATTTTCACGTTTGCCATAAAATTTGTCCTAGTTATCAATAAATGGGATTGAAATTTTTTGCAGTACCTGTCTAGCCATCACTTTACACCAATTGCCCTAGACATCCATTCATTTCCCTCCCTTTTAGGCAACATGCTGCATATGACTGGGACCCTTCCCCTTTAAAACCCAATTTCGTTTATGGCTGGACGCATATCCCAGCAGCTCTTGTTTCCGCCCTTCCCGATATCATTTCCACCAGCACTAAGACAGATGGGCTTGTTCCCATTCTTGATATAATATTATCCAACCCGTTGACTATGTCATCAACACCAGCTGCTGGGAAGCACACCCTCTGTCTAACATTCCTATCTCTGTTACAGAAAGCACAGTCCCTATTCTTTTTGGGGTCCCCACAACCAGAATATTCTTACCTTTTATTAGCAGCAGAGTCAGTGGTACCTTTTCCTCCTTCCCCTGAAGTACACTCATCCTGGAGAACAGAGAATCGATTTCCACCCTTAGATCTTCTCTGTTAAACTTCCTTATCTTGATGCTTCTACCTTTTGTAGAGACTACGATCCACTTAAAGCAGTTGCCACTCTTAACTCTCTGTTGGTGCCCTTTTCCCCCACCGACTCCACCCCTTTACACACTCACAAATCCATCTGGAATTTCCCGCCTCCTATTTTCCTCTTGGAGAAGTAAAAACCTCCTCCTTCAACACATAAACCCGGAAATCTAAAACACTACAACAAGCCATGGTTTTTTTTAACGCCCCACACTAATCCCCCGACAACTAGGACAAGATGATCTTTTTTTTACCATTGACCTCAGCGTACTTTGTAATCCCCCCTTATCATTCTTTGTGTTCCTTCTTTTGGCATTCTTTTATCCATTGTAGTGTTTTTTTCTGTTATTCCTGCCTGTCCTGCTACCTTGTGTCCCCTTCTCTTGTTCAATACTGTGTGGTTGTGCCTTATTACACTCAAAAAAATATCAGGTCCCCCTGTTTTTCTCTCTCCACTTCTACCACTGATTTGTAAGACAGGATTTACCATATCTAAAACTGCTGATTGTTTATACGTCCACGCATATACCTGTGCTTCACTACTACTGTTCTCATTTTCGTCTCCATTACCTCTCATTGTAGGTATATCTCTGACATTGGTCTGTAGTTAAATGCTACATCTCTGTACCCTTTCTTAAATGCTGGACTACGTTTGTGGTCTTTCACATTTCTGCCAGAACCCTGTATCAGGTAACCTTTTGGGCTTTGTCAGTGGTACACAATGTTTCTGCCCCCTCCTATACCTTTTGGGCCCGTGGTACACAGTGTTTCTGCTCTCACTTAGTACCTTTGGCCCAGTG